>VSMD01032537.1:0-55310 GCA_008750895.1 Mirza zaza
CTCCTGCCTCCTCACCAGCCTGCCTGCCCGTCCGTGTTACCTCTTCGCGCTGTCTTCAGGCACTTCTCTGCTTGCGTGGGCGGGAGGTCGGTGAGGGAGAAGCTGTTCTCCTGTAGGAAGGAGCGCACAGCCGTATGGCTGGCCGCTAAATGCGGCCAGCTTACACTCCAATCCGCGCAGTACCACTCGGATTCTCGGAACTTCACAGTAAATCCACTGAGTCACTTTCTTCCTTTTCCCGGCGCTGCTGCCCCTCGAAGCTTCCCTGTAGTTCCGCGAAGATGATCCTGTAGGAGAACTACCCGCTCGAGTGATTCAGGCCGCCTTCTTCACCTCCCACTCCAAGAGCAAAGAGCGAGGAGGTTATCCCTAGTCCGCCATTTTTGACAATTCTCACATGGATCTTGTTTGCTCCCTTTGCTTCTGTTTAAGTTGATCTAGGTATCCCATGACAATAGTAATAATAGAACAACAACAACATAAATTATTGAGTTAGCATTTACTATCTGCCAGCCCTGTTCCAGGAGCTTTACAGCTAACAAATGTTCATGCTCAAACAAAACAACTTTATTGGAACCATGAAATGCTGTTAATATGAAGAAAGACAAAACTAATACTCTTATTAATGCTTCTTACATCATTTATTATTGAGGTTCCAACAGGATTAATGTTATTATCTATAAGGCCATCTTGTAATATCCAACTCCCGGAATTCTAGTCAGTGCAATGAGGTTTTCTTATTGTCCTTCAAATTTTCTTTCTTCCTTTGTAATACTTTTAAAACATTTCACAGAGAAAATTGTTATTAATAATAGTGACTATAATCCTTTGGAGAATACATCAGATTGAAAATAACATTAGTGACCAGGAGTATTTCCTTAAACATATTAATACATGCAACACTGTTGGTATGTTTATCTCAGGGTTCAGAAAGACCTAAACGTTTATGTAGCTCCATCACTTAACTCATTCTAGAAAATCTTCTTTTACAACTTTCTGTTTGCAATTGTATTCCTTATGTCTAGCATTTTATGCCAGATCTAAAATAATAGACCTGCACTAAACATTTGCTGAATGAATGAAAGCAATGGTCATTCAGAGCACTTCAACTTCTCTGATGATAGATAACTCACTCCTTGCACAGAAATCATAATTTATGAGAGAGAAAGAGAGAGAGAGAGAGAGAGAGAGAGAGAGAGAGAGAGGTCTTCATTAGTAGTAAGGAACCTCGTGATGTGAAGCTACAGCTATTCTTTCCAGACTTTGCCCTTATTTGCCTCCTTGATTCCTAGATACTCCTACAGGGAGTATGTCCAGGAGCTCCCAGTTTATTGCATTTCATAGAGACTCTTTTGGACAAGAATGTTCAATAGAACTTACTGCATTGTCAGTACTGGAATGGTACGATCAGGATGACTCTTCTTTAATCTGTATCTTATTTTCTTGGCTCTGTGCAGTAATTTTGTTACAAATTATTGTCTCATGTTCTAGTTTATTTTATGAGCCTACCTTAAATATGCAAAAGTTTGCATCAGTTGCAGAAAATTTAGACTGTTTGCTCTATTGGGAATACTTGAAGTATTTGAAGTCAATTTCTTGTTCCTAAGAGTTAAGTTCCTGGGTTTTACAACATTTAATGGTGATTTTTCAGATTGCACTTGAAATGCACACACATACATATGCATACACATAGTAGTTTAAAGTCTATTTCATATGAGGATTAAATTTACATTTCATTTAATGAGCTGCTTAAATAATTTTCAAGATTTTTCTCACTGTCAAATTAATTCTCTTTGTTACTTTAAATGGTGTGTGTTCAAGTTTTCAGTTGTTGAGTTCATTCTAGAACTACAAGGATGCCTTGATTTTGTTTTTGTTGAATAAAGATATAGAAGTATCATAGTCACACAACATTCAATCAATAATGGAGATATAAACAAAAATGACCGTATAAGATAGCCAAATATTCAAAAGGTATTTATCAAAATTATTATCATTTGAATTATTTTAATTATATAAAACTACTCTGTAAGGTGGATGGCAATTATCCAGATTATGTACAAAACCTATCTATTATCCATCTGGCCAGGCTAGTTTCAAAAAAGTGGCAGAATCATATTCTTCTGTCATCCTAATAACAAAGACTGATGTTGACTATAATTAGACTAATTGAACAGTGAGTGGGTGCTATATAATTCAATTAGTGCATAAAATAAGAAAAGATTTCCAACTGCTTTCATTTGTTTTCCTCTAGAATATGGTGATCTGGAACTTAATTACAATTCCACATTGATTTTCTTGTGTTTGCAGTGTGTTTGAAATTACTTTTCAAAATAAACGGATATTCTTAGCAGGCAAGTTGAAAGACCAACATGGGAAAAGGTTGCAATTTAGAGACAGAATCTGTACAAGTGGAAATTCTCCTTTTTTAGCATGCATGAACACTCATTTAGTGATTGACTACACACACTCTAGAGGCAGAGAATCTGCATTCAAATATCATTTACTAGCTCTGTTGTCTCCTGTAAATAACTTGACCTCCCTAAGCCTCAGGTTCCCATATTTAAAATATGGTAAGAACAACCTCTTCCTTAAAGTATTGCCATGAGAATTAAATGAGATAATGTGTGTAAAGTGCCAAACACTAAAACTAACACGTGGTAAATGTACAATATCTATTTATCTATCTACCTATCATCAATCCTCATCCTCCTAATCTTTGTCATTTATGAACTTGAAGAGGTAGAACAAGCATTTCTCTGAAAAAGATTTTTCAGACTTTGTTTCTTGTCATTATCTCAACTTACCTGTGTTATTTTGCAATTCTTATGTATAAATATTTTATTCAATATTTTTCAACTAGAAAAAAGCCACATATTTTCATTTAATAAATTTAACCAAATATTTTCAAATGATAATTCGAGATTTTTATCTTTGAGAAAATAATTTTTAACCCTAACAAAATGCTCTTGCTCTAAACATCTTGAGGAGATTTGGAATCACTAATACATTTATTCCAATCAAGAAATATTTATTGAGTGCACATTACACACAAGATATTATTTTTGTTGTAGAATAAAAAGAAAAGAAGTTATAATACCTCCAGCTACCAGAAAGGTTTTTTTTTTATATATATATTCTGAATTCTGAAACTGCATAGATTAATGGACATATTTAGGAAACAAATGAACCAACTTCTCTACCTCTGGAATCTGAATGTGAGCCCAATTAAAATATGATGTTTACTTGGGAGCTTCTGAGGATACAGAAAAATTGTAGTTAGCAGCTTCACATAAGTTTGTCAATCACTGAGAAGCTATTATTGTGATATAAGTGAGCCAAAGATGGCTTCTCCGTATTGGTCTCTAGGTTGTATATAGGGTGGGCAAAAGCCTACTGACACCAAATTCAAATTTTCACACGTCCAATTATTTTTTAAAAATAGCTCAAACAAGCAATTTTTTGTTGTTGTTTTTATATTTTATTTTATTTTTTTCTTTTATTTCATCATATTATGGAAGTACAAATATTGTTAGGGTTACAAATATTGCCCCTCTCCCCTCACTCCCCCCGATATGTCCAATCCCCTGGTGGTGTTTTATCAGGTGGTGGGCAAGCAGGTGTGGGGAGGAGGAAAGGGGTGTATGCTTCAGACAAGCAATTTTTAATAGTTGCTTAGGGCCTGCCTGGTTTGCATACCCCAGGAGACTTTGCCCTGCAGCTGATACTCATTGGTAGGATAGAGCCCTGTAGTTAGAAAGCCCCAAGTTGCCCTTTGGAGCTCTCTGACTCAGAGACTCCACACAGCGCTGGGAAGCACCATCACTTAGCTTCCTAAACCACCTCTTCAATCTCTCCCTCTTGCCCTCTTCCCTTTCCGGATGATAGCCCTTGGGACTGTCTTATGTTGTGCAGGACTTCTCTTCTCATGCAACCCTGTTCAAGCACTGTCCAATAAAGCTTATGGTGTGTTACTGCCCCTTGTGATCGCTCCCCAGATCCCTCAAACCCCCTACAACTCCGTGCCAATTACTGTGGAAAGCACTGAGGATAAAGAGGTAGTAAGACATAGGCTTTGGCCTTGAGGAACTTCAAGTCTGACCGGAGAAACAGATTTATGGATCATTTCAGCGTAATGTACTTTCTCTTATAGAAAGATACGCAGAGACATAAAAATGTGACTTAGCTCAGTCTGGGATGGGTATGGAAAAGGCTCTTGGAGAAAATAAACCCTGAGAAAAAAGAGGTTTTTTTTAGGCAAAGGGAATAAAGAATGAAAACTTTTTAATGAGAAATATCTTGATTTATAATTATTATTATTGTCATTGTTTTCTTCAAGAGACAAATCGCTATGTTGCCCAGGCTGGAAGTACAGTGGCTCTTCACAGGAGTGATCATAGCACACTGCAGTCTTGAATTCCTGGACTCAAGCGATCCTACTATCTCACTCAGCCTCCAGGATCTTCATCTTCTTCATCATTATCATTAGCATCATTGCCAAACTACCCCTATTGAAAGACTACTCTACGTGAGCACTTTGCAAACACTCCTTTGACTCTATACCTGCAAGCCATTCTCTTTTAAAATTATAATTGTAGTACTTATGTGTCCACTTAGGTGCTGCTCAGTTAATAAAAAAAAATAAAAAAAATATATAAAATTATAGTTGTGTCATCATCCCTGACAATAATTACATATTTAATCATTAACAGTTCTATATCTGTTAAACATCCTTTTATAAATGGTTTAAAGTCTAAAGAAATTCTCCAATATCACTTTCATTAACCTCAAGAAATCCTGCATTGGTTACAAGATTTGCAACCGCACCTTAAAATTGCTTTGTACTATATTTAGTTTGGAAAGGAGAATCAGCAAAGACATAAACCAGTGTTAAGTGGGAAGAAGGTTTTAATGGAGATTAATTTTATACAATCAGTGAGATAGCCAACATCTTGTCTTATAACAATGCTCATTTTACAACTTATAAGTACATATTGAATACTCAGATAAATGTGACCAGTTGATATTTTTTCAATTTATTTCAGACAAGTGGGAGTTTAGAGACTGCTGAAAGAACTATACCTCTTAACATTATATTGTACTTTTCTGGAGAGTATTATTCATTTGCTTTGCTCAAAACTTGTTATATTCTTTAGCAGTTTCTCTCAAATAGATATCTGGTCTTACTAGTATATTGTATTTGTGTTATCACCCCTTATTACAATGTCACACCTGAAAGGAATCTAGAATTAGTAGAAAATCTTTAAAATCTGTTGGTCACATATATTATAACCTATTTTGGGGCTACCTACCTATCTTTTCGGCAGGAAATATTATCATCTGATTCATAAATTTTCAATGCCTAAATATTGTTGTTAGTGCACACATTTATCTTTCTTGCCTGTGCTGAACTATTGGTCACTTGGAAACGAGGACATAGTTATCAGGAACAATTAGCCATGTGAGAGATTTCGCTTGAATGTTACCTCTTTTGCCAGAGAAACAGAAAACATGCCGGGGATCTGGAAACATGTTTGTGCTGTAAGCTTTTGATTCTGTGTCCCACATCAGCATGCATTCTGGGACCTAATTGTAAGGGCAGCCACGAGGATTATAATGAAGGGGATAGTGGGTTGTTCATCTTTTAGAATCAGGATTGAAAACAAGTTTCTTATGGTTTTGAAAGAAGACTTTGCTTTGTGTTTCCCTCTGCTTTTAAATACATGCCGTTGATATTTTTTTTTCCTTCTTCTGTAGTAACCAGCATGTGAGCTTTAAAATGTATGCTGTGGTTTGAAAGCCTACCCTCTGTGTCTAATGAGATTTCACTCCAGGGGTGCCTTCCTCTCCTCCCTGTCTCTATTCTATGTTCACCCAAAGGTGGACTGTTTGGGTCTCAGAAATATGATTATCATATTCATGACAAATGTGTGCACACTGCATTATGAAAAGTTATGGAGAAAGTGGAAGGAAATATCTTTCCTGTTGTTAAGACAATAAATTTGCCTCTCTTCAAGGTCTACCACATTTATTTATTCCATTACTTATTCTCTCATTGCATAATTACTTATTGAGTGCCAACTGAATACCAGGTACGACGCTTGTCTGGGTACATAAAACAAGCCTTAAGTGTATGACAGTCTCATGAGGTAAATAGACATGGATTAAATGTCCAAATATATAAATAACTATTTATATTTATAAATAAATATATAAATAAAGACTATATTTTTATTTCAAAGTAAATATATAAACATATGAAAAGAAGAGGAAATACTGGGAACCCAGAACAACCAATGTGTGTCTGAGGGTTCAAGAAATCTTCCCAGAAATCTTACCGACTTTAGGGCCGAGGTAAAATGTATTATTAATATTTAGGCAGGTGAAAGTTGAGGACAGCTGGTATAAGCTCCTGGAGAACAGGGAGGAACAATCTTTATTCTTGGTACTTTTTGGCATCTTTTCATAATGTCTTCAATTTAGGTTGAAGTTATGCGGGACCCATTAGCAGAAAAATAGTTTGCAACCTCTAAAATATTTAAATGTTTACATTTGCCTTTTAAAAATTCCTTAAATATTTTATCAATATTAACTAATAAGGATGGGATAGATGCCAGTTATGATTTTATTTTAAATTAGTATCCATTCAGGGCTGAAGTCTCCATTTTCAGGAATTTATATTTTGCCACTTACATAAAAAGACTCATGTGGAAAACTGAGTTCAGAGGTGCAGTGTTTCAGATTTATTAAGGTGACATTTCAGCTTCAGTTGTAAACTGGTACCTTGGGTAGCTGCCTCCTGGCCTGCCACTTAATCCAGTTCTCTTTAACCTAATATATACCTGGCAAATGCTTTCGGAATTGGTTTGAGACCTGAAGACATCTTTAGGTGGAAATAGCACGAGAACACTGCTAACAGAATTTTGGAAGCTTCCTTGAGCTTCTCAAAGATGTTGTGGCCTTTTGAACCAAATGACAAGTACAAATGCTCTTAATCAGGGTTTGGCAAGCTACGGCCCATGGGCCAAATCCAGTCTGCCACATGCATTTGTATGGGCCTATAAGGCCGGTTTTCACAATTTTAAATGGTTCAAAAACATCAAAAAAGAGAAAAAATATCTTTCAGGATCTGAAAAATTAAATGATATTTCAATTTCAGTGTCTATAAGTGATGTTTTGTTAGAACACAGCATCCCATCTTTGGCTGTCTCCACACCACAATGGCAGAGATGAATAGTTACAACAGAGACCCGGTGTGCCACAAAGGCTGAAGTATTTCTTATTTTGCACACATAGCGATGGAACACTTCTGGAAATTCAGCAGAAAAAAAAAAAAAACAGGCAATGTCCCTGCCCTCAGGGAGTTTACTTTCCATTAGGGGAGATATACAAGCTCATAAATCGATAACTTTCCTTCGGGTAGTGATGAGTGCTAGAAAGAAAATACAACAGCATTATGGTGTAGACAACACTGAAGGGAAGAGATTGGGGTTGTGTTGTTGAGGGAGGTGAGGGCTGGGTGCACTAGGGCAGAGATGTTTGATAGGACCCCTGAATGAGGCTAAAGAGCAGTCATGAAAAGAGAAGGAGCATTCCAGATATAAAGTACAACAAACTCAAAAGTCCCGATGATGGAAAGAACTTGAGGATTGCTGGAGAGGGAAGAAAGGCCCCATCAGGCTAAAGGGTTGCAGATGAAGAGGAGAATGATGTAAAATATAGTAGAAGTTGAAGATGAGGGAATGTTCAATGTGGAATCTACTGAGCCTCTCACCTCTCAGGAGGCTGATTTGATCAGTCTAATGTGTGATCTCAGGCTCTGCCTATTTTTTTTTTTTTTAATCTCTCTGGGTGGTTCTATGGTGGCCAGGTTTGGGAAACCACAAATATTTGACCGTTTAGACCAGACGGTGGTAAAATGTTTGCATCTTAGCCTAAGTGCCATGAGAAGCCACAGGAGAATTCTTGGCAGAATTGTATTTTAAAGAGTTCCCTTTGGTTGTCTCCAGGAAAACAGGGTGTAGGAGAAGAGAGGAGGCAGGGAGCTAGAGGAGGATGCTGCTGGAAGGGTCCAGACTGGAGACTGTTGGGGTAGCAGTGACGGGGCTGTGACAGGGACAGATTCAGGCCACGTCACAGAGGTAGAGCCAGAGGAACTGCTGATTGGAAGGAGGGAGTAAGGGAAAGAGGAATCAGTGTCACTGAGTAACTGGGAAGGTGGCAGTGCCCATCACAAAGATGAAAAAACAAAGGAGAGAAGCAGCAGGTTTGGAGGTGGGAGATGGAATCAGCAGTTTTATCTTGGACAAGTTAAATTGTAGATACTTATTGGGTGGTATCATTCATTCATCCAACAAGAACGATAATGAAAAAAAAATATGGAGTAGTTACTATATGTAGGTACCATCCTGGGGACTTGGAATTTCATCAATTAAAAAAAAAAAGAAAGAAAGAAAGAAAGAAAGAAACTCCCTCCCGTTGTGGGATATCATATGGGTGGTGGGTTGTGGAATCTTAAGCTCAGAAGAGAGGGGCTGGGCTGAAATGTGTAGATTTGCAAGTCCTTTAGTTGACAGATGGCCTTGCCTTCATATTTTGATGTCAAACTATTTTAGCGTTGTACAAAATGGTGCAGGACATCCACACAAAGACAACATGATTGTGGATTATTTTCTGCAGAAACAGACTGACTTGGAGGCCAGCTTCCTGGGGGCTACTCTTCCCTTTCTGTGTGCTGAGTGCAGAGTGCTGTTGAACTTGAAGAGACCTACTTGCACTTTTAGACACTAAGTGCAAGTCACTCTGTATCCTCGGTTCTTGTCACAGGAACTGAGGGGGATATTTATTTATTTATGTATGTATTTTTGGTTGGATTGAGTGCTGAGCTGATAGAGAAAAAGAGCTGCTTCAACACCAGTACAGAAGAACCAGGCACAGCAATCAATAAGTTTAAAGGCACCTAAACCAGCTTTACCTGTTCCTGCTGCTACATCAAACTTCAAGCCAGACAGAGCAGCAAGGCCAGTAAGAACCTACCAGTGCCTGAGTGTACATAATTATGGATATTCATACTTTGCATTTATATACTTTGCACTTTTACACCAGGATCTTCACAATAACCCAGAAAAATGGGCTGAGCAGGGGCTATTATCTATATTTTACAAAAAAAGTATCACCCAGAGGCAAAAAACACATAGAGAGAGAGAGCTGAATAAATGTAAACACAAGATGAAGCCAATGAGGCTTGACAATATGATAGAAAATGAGTGTGTTGAAAATTGAGAAGTTGCATGAAATATCTACGGTTTGTTTTTGGTTACTTCCTGCTACTGCTGCTATTTATTTTCTAATTAATTATGTCAAGTGTTTGTATATCAACTCATGACAATATTGTACTGAGTATGTTTGCTTACAGTAGGGGTCTCAAACTCAAACACCTAAAAAGTCTAGGCAGACAACCTGGATCGATGGGAAGGTACAGGTTAGGCCGTGCAGAACTGGGAAGCCCCTGCCCACCATCAAGTGACAATCCTCACCCAGGGCCAGTGAAAGGACTTCACAGGAACTCAGACCCAGGGTAGACAGATGATACAATTCTTCAAAAGAAGCCAAAAACCAAACTTGATACATTATGTGGAATTTCTCATTTTTAATATGTGTAACTAATTAAAAAAAATTTTTTTTCAACATCCAAGAGCCAAAGAAAACTTCCTTAGAGGTGGATTTGGCTAACACATTGCCATTTTTTGGTCATCTGCTTATGAACTCAGAACTGCCTATTAATCCTATACATATGAAAGTCTTGTAAGCTGTTCCCAGAGAGAATGTTTGCCTTGAACACTTGCTGTCGATATCAGTGGTGACTCCTTTACATCGCGGTTGGGTGATCCCTGGAAATGTCTGTAACATCTCAAAGAGTATGAATAAAGTTTTCAAAACTCTTTGCATTACTTTCTATAATATTAAATATAACTTAATGTGATCTTTAACACTAAAACTTAGGTAAATGTGCATCTACAGGATATATAGACTATTTAAACAAATATATTCCCAAAATGCTCAACATCACTAATCATTAGGGAAATGCAAATTAAAACCACAATGAGATCCCACCTCACCCCTGTCAGAATGGCCATTATTAAAAAGTCAAAAAAAACAATAGATGGTGCGGATGCAATGAAAAGGGACCACTTATACACTGTTGGTGGGAAATTAGTACAACTTCTGTAGAAAACAATATGGAGATTTCTCAAAAAACAAAAAATAGATCTACCATCGATCCAGCAATCCCACTACTGCTTATCTATCCAAAGGGAAAGAAGGCATTTTATAAAATACACCTACACCCATGTATTGATCGCAGCACAATTCACAATTGCAAAGCTTTAGAACCAACCTAAGTGCCCGCCAGTTGGAGTGGATAAAGAAAATGTGTGTGTGTGTGTGTGTATGTGTGTATAGGTACATATATCATGAATACTACTCAGCCATCAAAAAGCATGGAACAATGTCTTTTGCAGGAACTTGGATGGAACTGGAGGCCCTGATTCTAAGTGAAGTAACACAGGAACAACCACAAAAAAGAAATACCACATGTTCTCACTTGTAAGTGGGAACTAAGCAATGGGTATGCATGGTCACACTCAGTGAAATGATAGACAGTGAAGACTCAGAAGGGGGAGAGTATGAGGGGGTTTTTGGGATAAAAAATTACTTGTTGGGTACAATGTGTACTGTTCAGGTGACGGGAATATTAAAAGCCTAGACTTCTCTGATACACGGTTCATCCACGTAACAAAAAGCCACCCATACCTCCCTAAATCTATTTAAATAAATAAATCCCTTCCCATGGGAGCAGAGTGGCGGTGCCATCCACATGTCAGTAGGGTTTCCTTTAATTCTATGGAGATATAAGTTCAAGTGGTCAAAGAGCCCAACATAGTAAAAAGAAACGTTATATATATTTTTACAAAAAGGGTCATTAGATCTGATTTAGCCACTGAGCTAAATCTAATTCATGATAAAAGTAGTGAGTCCTCCACCATTCTTCCTGTATGGGAATTTGGTGTAGGGCAAGAAATGTGAATTTTGAGTTATCAATAATTGAAAAATATATGTAACCTGCAAGTGAGGAACCAGTTATCCAAGTGATTCTTCCTGAGCCAACATAGCTCTTGGATATAAAAGTATAAAGTAAATCTTAGCACAGCTAATTTATAATAGAAATAGGGAAACTGAGGCACAGAAAGGCAAGATGTGAATTTCTCGTATTCACAGGGCTAATGAAATGAATGGCTCAATTAGAATTTTGTAAAAATCCCATCCAGTCTCTAGACAAACATAAAAATAAACCCTAGGCTCCAAACCTACCTACCTATATGCATGGGCACACACATGCACATGCAAACACACACACAGACACACACCCCTTGGGTAAATATATCAAAGAAACTTGGAGTAGGTATATGAGACTCCCTCCTCCCTCCTCCTTCCCTCTTTTCCTTTTCCTATTTATTCCTCTCTTCCTTTCCTCTTCTCCTGTTTGAGGTACCCTGTATTAGAAAGTAAGAGAGTAGGGATGTCATCATGGTTGCTAGTAGAAAATGCAATGGCTACACCTATTAATAGAGGAGGATGCAACTGGATATTTGGAATGAGGACACTGAGATAATTTGAAAGACTCTAAAACATTGCATGGGTGGGATGCAATTCACCTTACCAATTACCCAGCAAATATAATTTCCTGAAGGAAGATAAGCTAATAAAGGTAAGAAAAAAAGAAAGGAAAAAAAAATCAGAAAATCCATCACCCAAAGAGAACTGTTGTTTATATTTCAAGATAGGATCTTCATGACTTTTCCCATGAGAATTTATGTGTTTACAAAAATTGATTCCTTCTATGCCTTATTGTTTCATTCAAGGATCTTCAAACTGTGAGTTATGACCAATTAGTGGGTTAGAAAATCAATTTAGTGGGTAAAAATTAACATCAAAATAATTAATTTAAATAGAATATAAAGTAACCAAGTAAATAGCTCATAGTAGGGGTGAATATTGTATCAGCTATAAATGTGTGAATGGATCTGGGATCAATGTAATTTTCCTATTGTCAGTAAAAATACTAGAAAACCAGTACTGTGTCCTGCTTTTTCCACTTAATTAATTTTATCAAAGCTCTTCTTTTAGACATTTATTGGCATATGCAGTCATTTTGAATTCTACCTGGATAGAAAGCATTCCACCTCTAGGTATTGTTCTGTGCTTTATGGGATAATAGGAACCTTTTGCTTGGGTGGGGGTAGGCATCACAGTTTCAGTGTTTACTTCCAGTCTAGAATCATCATGGGGAAAGAGTCTTCCATTGGCTTTGATTACTATGGAGAGGAGTTTCCAACCTGTTACATTTCTGCTTATACTGGTTTGGAATTTAAGTTGAACTCTCCTCTGGGCCAATGTTATTGCCATAGTAATAATCCAGCAGAAAAACACCAGGGTTTTGGGATTCCTCCAGCCCAAATAGCTGACATCTTGAGATTATTTTGTCTACCTGTCTTTATTATAATACGAATGCGACTGATTCAGAAATAGAGCAAACCCTTTATGTTGCTTGTCGCCATATTGAGTTAGGACAGGTGCCGTCATGGCTTCTTATATGCAATCTTGCTTGTGTCTGGATTCTGCAGACTTTGGTTTTGAAAGCAAAAATAATTATGAGTTCAAACACAATAGAGTTAACTGGTACTTTTTCTTCTCTCAGCCACATTTTCAATTCAGCTTTATTGACCACTGCACTTTATCAAGGATCGTTTTTTTCTTCATTTGGCTTACAGATTTCTCTGGGCCACATCAGAGCATTAATATAACTTCCGAGGGTAAGTTCACAAATTGGGTGACCTCCATTCAGTATGGGGGCAGTAGCCACAGATCATCTTAAATGTTGACTTTTCTCAATAGAACCTTGTCCATTGGTGACACCAGCTTGTCTTGAACCAGAGTGTGCTAGTAAAGGCTATGGTAAGGTTATAGGGTTACTACACTTTGCTGGCATTTTATTTTTACATTTTAAGACTCACATAGTAAAGGCAATTTATTTATTTGCAGAAACAATGTCAGGATTGCCTCATCTACATTTACAAGCACACACACACAGACATACACAACTCATTATGTTAAAATTACACGCTGTAATAAGTCTCTATGTGCATACTGTTCATAAGACAAGTTTCCTGAAATTTATCTGACACAATGAATAAAGTAAATGTATCAGAAGATCAAGAAGTTGTCTCTACAGGCTGAACATGAAAGTTACTCCTTTGAAGTGAAATCTTTATATATTTTCTGTAATTTGATAAGAGCAGCCTGAAAATTGTCTATCATGATAATTATTTCCAGTTGATAGCCTACCAGAGTTTTCTACGAGCTGCAAAGAACATGACAGCATGTGGTCACTCTCTTTAAAGGGCTTTCACATTTTCCATCCTCACTCAGAAGCATGTAAACTTGTTAAATGAACTCTGTAGAACAGGGAGTGACAGTGACATTCTTGTATGTAAATAAAATAGACTCACAGGCATAGCAGTTTAAATGAGTGAGCCACTCTCCTCTTGAGGTCATGACTAGCTATCATGTCAAATACAGCAAAGTTTCACCAGCTCTCAGGAGCAAGCAACCATCTCATTTCAGGAATTAGAAATAATTCAGGTTGGAGAGACCTCTAGTGGGCATTGCCATTTATATCTGATGATGAATCTGAAAAAAGATATAAAAGTTACTCAAAACTCACATTCTATATTTCTGCAATGATGCATTCTTTTTCAAATAAAGTATGCCTTACCAAGATAGGATATATGACATGGCCTAAATAATCACTGTTCAGAAAAAACAACAGCAACAAATTGAAGTTTTAAGTCTGGATACTTATATTCAAAAGCCAACTGCATTTTTTTTTCTTTTACTGTGCCACAGATCCAAAATAAATACGTCAGTGAAAAATTGACAAGTGGATATTTTTATCTACTTTATTTCTGCTCTCACTAAAATCCTACTTAGAAATTAATTAGAAGATAATTCACACATAAGACACTTCTCTATTATTATCTCCAATCAAAGTTTAACTGAATTGCATCAAGGAAAATTTTGCAAAATGGAATACAACCCATCAATCAAAGATCCCTTTTAGCACACCCTCATAAAGTATTGCCCAAGACACTACTTAACAAATGAAATTAGTAGCCTGAGTAATTATGGAAAGCCAGGTTAAAGAAATAAGTCCTCATCCTGCCTTTTAGAAAGCTGAGAGTGTGTTGGAGAAAGGGAAACAAATCGTAACAGCCTAGGAAAGCCCATGGCAAGGAAGTCCTTCCACAAAGAGTTTTGAGCTTCACAAGCCATGTTTAGAACAGAAAATAAAGCCTGGAGAATTTTTCTAATCTGTAAGAATATCATAAAATCTAATGTACCTTTATTTCTAACTGTTCACAAAAATGCGCATTTCAAAGTATTTTATGTTGTAATGCAATCTATGGAGTTTAGTCCTTAATTGTTTAGTAACGACCTCTCCATGCTAAATCCCATTTCCCTCACAACTGCAAACTCTTTGAAAACATTAAAGGCCCTGTCTTCTCTTCTCGCACCTCCTTATTAATATATTGCACCCTCGCCTCCACACCGCACAATTTCTGTACCTCTTTAATGTGCATTCTCATCCTCTCTCCCATGACTTCTTCAAAAGGCAGCATGATAAGGACTCTGGAGTGGATGGCTTCGGGTCAGGAGAAAACATCCTGCCCTGCCACTGCAAACCCTTGGGGGGTTTTATTACTGTTACTGATAATTTTGATGGTCTCTCTCTCTCTCTCTCCCTCTCTCTCTCCTTTGGATGTTCCCATTTCAGGCAATTTTTTTTTCTATAAATGGGAGCCAATGATTCCAATAGGATTCTTTATTGAGATAAGTAAACTTGATTACAAAATAAATAAATAAATCTCTGTTTTCAAAGAAGGTTAGCATTTTCCTTCCATTAAGACTGTAGGCAAAAAAGTATAGCAGGATAAAGAGTATCTTTAATGTAATCACCAAAGGAAATCAAAGATATTTTCACCCCTTATTACAATTGTGGCAGATATATCACATATTATTTAGGCACTATGTAATTACGGTGATTATTAGATCTGCCAATAAATCTTCACACTAAGAAAGAAGCTCACATAGACTTATAAATTTGTATTTCTTTTACTATGTTGATAATTATTTCAATGTGGTGGTTTTTCCTTTTTACTCCTGTGGATTTGATTTTCTGCATTTGCACATCTCCAGATAAGGGCTGCTGAGGCATCATCAGAAACTATTCCTTGAGATTCAAGAATCTGATTTCCTTCCTCTTAATTATTTTCCCCGCTTTTCCTTTCTAAACCCCTTTCCTCTGTGCGTGATAAATCCATTGATATTAAAAGAACTCATGCAAGTTTTAAAGGGCCAGGGAGAGTAGGCCCTGAGCTATTTCCTCTAGGGCTGGCCCCAGGTAAGAGGTAAGCGCAGGGGCAGCTGCTTTGAAGAAGAGCTAGGTAAAGGTGAATCCTTGGAGGCAAAGTGGAAGGCAGGGAGCACTGATGACTGACTGAGAATCAGCCCTGTGGCCTGAGAATCAGCTGGAGACTATGAAGCTGAAAGCTGAGTGATCATTCACTGAATGGTAGTCACACAACCTCTTGCTCTGCTTCAAAGGCTGGGGTGAGGAGGAACAGAAATCAAAGTAGCAGGTGGTGAAAGAAACTGGTTAAAATAAATCACAGGATTGAGTCCTAACTCAGTTACTGTCTAGCTGGGTGGTCTTACGCAGGCCACTTCACCTTGTAGCTTCCCATTCCTCTTCTGTGACAGGAAGGAGACTAATTTCAGTCTTAGAGTTTTCTTCCAACTCCATACATTCATGATTGATTCTAGGACATACATTGAAACTGTAAACTATTATAGAGGATGGTTTACCAGAATTGGCAAAACCTAAGCCATTCTAAAACTATGGTACTAAACAATCTTTTTAAAAGATTGTTTATTTTTTTCAATAATTTTTTCTTTTTTTTTTTTCTTGATTAATCTTACATACGGGAAAGTGTTGAAATATTAAATGCACGGTTGGTGATTTCATACAGATATACACTCGTGTAATCTGCATCTCATACCTTCCAGATATGAGATGCAGAAAATTTATAGCAACCCAGAAAGATCCCTGTGCTTTCTATCAAGTTATATTCTCCAAAAATAGCCACTCTCTGTCCTATATCAACAGAGTTTGCTGTTGTGATTTATAAAATGAAATCATACAGAATGGATCTTCTGTATGTAGTTTCTTTCAGTTAATATTCTGAGAGTTATGCAAATAAATGCAAGTAGGAGTGGTTTATTCTATTTCACTACTATGTTTTATTCTGTTATATGAAGACACCACAATTTATTTATCTACCATTGGTGTACATTTGTTTTCTTTACCCATGTGAGACTGTTATGAATAAAGGTGCTATGAACATTCTTATACATGTCTTTTGATGGACAAATGCACACGTGTGTAATTTTAGTTGATTTTGCCAAATCATTCCCAAAGTTGTTTTTCCTATTTATCCTGCCACCAGCAGAATGTGAGAGTTCTAGTTGCTCCACGTCCTCTCCCCTCAATACTCAATATTATCAATCCTTTTGTTTTTAACTCATTTCAGTGTATATATATTAGACTCTCATGGTGGCATAAATTTACATTTTTCTTATAAATACTGACATCTTAAACTGCAAAGAGAATAATAATTGAAAAAAATAAAAACAGCTAACATGTCTTCCAGATGCATTTCCTTTGTGTCTTCTTGTTTTAAATGCATTAATAAAGTAAGTGTAGATTATACAATTACACAATTTTAATTCAATGCTTTGAAGGAGTTGTTAGCTGTTAAAATATAAATTATTAAATTAAGAACTGTCAGATGTTGGTCAAAGGGCACAAACTTTCAATTACAAGATGAATAAGCTCTGGGAATCTAATAAGTAGCATGGATGGTAATGGATGTTTTAATTGATTTGATTATGGTAATCATTACACAACTTATACGTACATCAAATCATCACATTGTACATGTTGAACACATAAAATTATTCATCATTTTAATGTTTAAAAATTTTGTAAAGATGATATAGAATGGAAAAAAAACGTGAGAATGAGTCTTGGAACTCTAGAGCTAAATGTATTATTTGTCCCATGGTGGACTCTAAAAAAATATTTGTGGCATAAACAAGTGAATCTGTCAAATGTTAAAAAAAAAAAAAGAAAGAACTGTCAGTATTTAAGTTTCATCAGACAGACTTCCATGAAATTGCTATCATCCTCCATTTTTATCCGTCCTTTTGATCCACATCACAGGCTCTAGATACCTACACTGTGCGACATTTAAAAACATTCTTTGGTTCTGATTATACTGTGGCTGGGGAAAAGATATTCTATAAAAAAAAATGAAAACATCTAGATAAAATGATTTCCTTGTATGTTTCTGGAACTGTCTTCTATAAGTGATCAACTCTCTATCAATACTTTGTATTATTTTTGTATTTCCTTATCCTGCCATCTGTACCTGTTTTCCTTTCCTCTGGGCCATTACTGTCATATCAATGGTAGTTAACAGACACCCATTTATTAAAATTGGAAAGTACTCTTATGTTCTTTCCCCCACCTGGGATGCTTCCATTGCTTGCTGCCAAATATTACTGGGCTTTTTGGATTTGGGAGACTAATTCAGCTGTCAGCCAGTTACAGCGGCTATCCGACATGAGAAAATGGGTCTAAGATTATATTTATTGTAAAGACACATTGCTATATGACTCTGTAATGCTACAGAATTAAAAGAAAATCAACTGGCCTATAGATGATAAAGCCCTGCTGCTGACAATGCTACATATTTTTAAAAGGCTTGCTCATAAACAGTTCAAACATAAATTGCCTATTTATGTATTTCCACAATTGCAGAATGTTTATCAGGAAAAACACCTTTCCATCGCTTTTCACTGAGTAAAAGCTTCCATAATAGCACCTATAAAAATTTGACATTACATTAATGTGTTTCTGAAACCATGGTTTCAGTTAATGATAGCCATATCGCTACAATGATTGCACCTTTACGCTGTGAAGTAATTGAAACATCTTAAAATTAACAGTGTCCAATGCATCTATTCATAGGAACTGGTTTATTGTTTATACTAAGGCCAAATTCTTTGTGTATGTATAGTATAATACCAATTTGCACCACCATATTTGGTTCAATTTAAAACATCATCGAATTATAAATCTATCTAGTTAGGATGGAATTTCTAAGGGAATTTAGGTCATTTCTTGACAGCTTAGTATTCTTATATTGAGATTAAAAGGTGGCAACCATACAGTGATGGCTTGTATAATACATTGTTAAAACCAAAAATGGAATTAAATTAGTTGCCCAAATGTAAAAAGTCAGAAACTTTCACATTCTTCTCTACATAGGCACATTCCCATGCCAACTTCTCTTTTAAAAATAAAATTTATTGACATGGAACAATTGTATATATTTATGGGGTAAAATGTGCTAGTTCGGTACATGTATACATTGTGGAATCAGCAAACCTGGCTAATTAACATATCCATCACCGCACATACTATCTTCTCTTGAAAAATCAGTCCATCTCAATGAAGCCTGACCTTCATCCTGGCAGACAATTATAATTCAAGACTTTCAGGTTTTTTCTCACATGTCGATTTCAAAATAAATATTTTTCAAAAAAATATTACAATTCACAAAATAAGATATTTATCTACAATATAGAAGCGAGGATGTATAAGTGGAAAAAGTTTAGGTGGGTTAATTAAGAAAATCATGCAGCTATAGCTGAGATGAAAATGAAGATCGTATGGCTGCTGATTCTATGCTTTTATGAGAAACTTGCCTGTATTGCTGGATAGGCACTTTAAAGTCATAATACAAAATCTTTTATTTTTAGAGTTTATAGAACCTCCATAATTGCCATCGAAACATATTGGAGTTTATTTGTTAGGGGCACCCAGAAATCTGCAACTGAGAAAAAAATCCCCAGAGACTAATTAGTCAAAATTAAGAGCTTAAGCTTTGGAGTCAAGAAGATCTGGATTTAAATCCTATCACTCTGGTTTATTAGCAGTGTAACCAGAGCAATTTTCTTAAAGCCACCTTTACTGTTCCTCTTCTTCCATGTCCTTTAAATAAATTCATGACCCAACCTTCTGTCATTGGGCAATGTGACTTGCCCATTCCAAGTCACTTGCCTGAATGGTCACTGCACCTCTGTCTTTTCCTGTGATAACTTGCACCTCTTCTCCAGCCACCAGGGTGATTTTTTAAAACCTAAGTCAGACTTAGCAGAGCCATGATTCGGCTCAAAGTTTGTAATGAGGTCCCATTTTACTAAGAGGAAAAGCATAAGTTCTTATAACAACCTCAAAGCCATGTGCGATGAACAGCCCTGACTCCTACTCTCTTGTTATTTCTTTGATCTCACTCTTTGCTGTGCTGACTTATTCTAGCCACACTGCATTTATCAATATTCCTCAAACGCCTCCAACACACTCTTTCCTCGGGGCATTTGCACCCTCCTGCATTGAATTGTTTATTTGAATTTTACTTCCTCCAGTGATTCTACATGGCTGGTATTCTTCAGGGAATTACTCAAAAGTCCCTTTCACACTGGGTGGCCTAACATGTATACAATTGCAATTTTTACCATACTCGTTTCATCTCCTTTCCTGCTTTATTTTTTGGTCTAAATATTTTCCATTCTTTAATATGCTATATATTTTAGATATTTGTAATAGCTTATTTCCTATCTGTTCTTACCCCACTGGAATATAAACACCATGAATGCAGATGAAGGCTCACTGAGTATCACAGAGCCCAGAATAGTGGCTGTTATATGGTAGCAACGAGTAAAAATTTACCGATGAGCAAATAAATAAAGGAATGGACCTCACTCCATCCTGTAATACCTCAGGATAACCCCTGTAAGGTTACTGTAAGATTTGCTTGAGATAATAGTTGTAAGGAATCGAGCACAGTACTCAGATATATTGGGTTAAACAAAATTTATTAATAAAGTTAATTTTACTTTTTAAACATTTTATTTTTTCTGGCTACCAGAAAATTAAGAACTGCATGTTTGGCTTGTGTCTGTGGCTTTAATATTAATATTTCTATTGAATGGCACTCGTGTGGTTCCACGTGAATTCTCTGATGACAGAGATGTTAAGTGCAGCTGTGGGAGAGAAACCAGACCACAGGGGAAGTCGAGGAAGGCAGAAATTAATGGAAGAAGGAGGGGGAGGTGAGGGTACGTGAGTCAGGGTTGGAGCAGGGAGAAGGCGGCACATCAAACCAAGATAATAGAAGGATGTTTGATAGAGGGGTTGTTTGCAAAAATGTAGGCAGAGCATAAGGATACTATAAAATATTTTTCAATATACTTAAGTTTGAAGGGTTGAAAAGTGGGAGTGATTACTAGCACCTGGAAACAAACGGACAGCCAGAGAGGACCACGTTGTTAAGATTGGTCACCTCCAGTCAAAACTCACAACTAGCCCAAAGCAGGCCCTCCAGAGAGGGGATGTGGAGGGGAGCCATACCCTGATCCCATTCCCCTCCTTCATCTGATCTCCTTGAGAGCTCCCTGCTCCCTGAGCCAACAGGAAGCCAGAGGAAAGCCTTTTTTTTTTTTTGAGACAGAGTCTCACTCTGTTGCCTGGGCTAGAGTGCCATGGTGTCAGCCTAGCTCACAGCAACCTCCAACTCCTGGGCTCAAGCGATCTTCCTGCCTCAGCCTCCCAAGTATCTGGGACTACAGGCATGTACCACCATGCCCAGCTAATTTATATATATATATATATATATATATATATATATATTTATTTATATATTTATTTATATATTTATTTATATATATGTTTTAGTTGTCCAGCTGATTTCTTTATACTGTTTTAGTAGATATGGGGTCTCGCTCTTGCTCAGGCTGGTCTTGAACTCCTGAACTCAAACGATCCACCCACCTTCGGCCTCCCAGAGTGCTAGGATTACAGGTGTGAGCCACCACGGCCGGCCCAGAGGAAAAGCCTTTGAGGTTATCTATACAGAGCAGCCTCGCCCACAGAGGTAGGAAAGAGTCGAGGATGGATCTTGAGAGGCAGATGGGAAGTGTCTAGCAAAGGGCACTCATTTTTACACAGGGCCGAGTCTTCCAAGAACTACAGACCGCCCTTAATTTCCTTACATGTGTTGTAAGCCCCTCATGCATGCAGACACTGAACAGAAACATCTAGATATGCATGTCTCACTGCTGAATGAGTCTATAATATTGAAATGTGAGTGCATATTTGGTGGCATCCAATAATCATAAAATCACAAATCCATGTCAAATACAGTTCAAAGTATCTCTTGGTCTTGGACTAATTCCTCTACCCATGATAGCCATGGGGAGAGCTGTGTTTATTCCATAGGTAACTGCAAATGAAAACGCTCTCCTCCGTTGAGTTTCTACTAGGCTACCTTGCTGTTCATCAGCAGATGTACAAGTGTCCCGCCCATATTAATTTTCAAAATAGCCATAGTTAGATGCTCCTGTCCCTTCTCTCCCAGGTTCCAGCTGAGAAGCTGCTAGAAAACCAGAAGCAGTAAGTGGCCTGCACAAGGACATATTGCAAAATGCTACCAGGGTGGTGATTAGAATTTCAAGTTCCCAACTTGAGCTTAGACAGATTGACTGCACAGTACCTCCAGAGAGAAAGCACAGCTGGCTGGCAACCTCAGGCAGAAGGCAGCAGGGTCTGGCTTGACCTCAGGTGCCCGGAAGGATTTCCCATGGGAACCCAGCACTCTCGGTGGAGCAGACCTTTGACCGGGCTAATTACAGTAGACCTAGTCCAAAGCACCTCCCGGCAAACAGCAGCCTTCCCAGGAGATGCCTGAGTGGTTTGCTTCATTGTACTTCGCTTGCTTCCATTTCTTTGATAAAGTCACACACCGATCTGCAGCTAAACACATTGCTGTTTAGGGGAAATCACGAATTAATGAAATGTACTTCAGCGTTTATTGCTACATGGAAAATGTGTTGTACCGGCGAGCAGAAACACTGCGGTGATTACAGTTAATAGAATCAGGGCTCCCTGATGTTTCTCTCAAACTGTCCTTGTTTCGTCGCTACAGAAGTACTCTGCCAATTTAGAACTTCTGACGCTGGAGAGTTCAAACCTAGTGATGACTCCGGCAAGGACTAATTTCCGTCATTATCTGTCATTATCTCCTCTGAAAGTTTCTCCGCTTAATGTTTGGTGTCTCTTAACACAAGTCTGGCAATTTCCTTGCATCTGTGTCAAAATAATTTAAAATAAGAGAATGGCAAACCATGTCAGGTTATTGTTCACCATCTACGCCAGTTAGCAGATCAAAGTGGCTGATCCGAGCTTCCTGAAGAGAAAAGGACAGGCAAATGCTATCAGGCAGACAATGAAAGCGCTTTTCAATATAAATGAATGGATTAACTTAGCTTTTGTTGTGTAAGGATCTAATTCTTCTTTTTAAAGAGCAAGGCGAATTTATGGAGAGCCTCCTCTGAATGATGATTGTAGAATATATGGGAATGTGAAAAATAAATTTAGATGTAGTTTTTGCTCTCAAGATGACAGTTTAAAGGGAAGGATAATTCTTGATTTAGTCAACAACTTGACATTGAGCAAAATTCTATGCTAGGTGCCAAGATACAACAGGAAATGAGACTGTGCTTGCCCTCAAGGGACTGACAATCTTGTCTTAGATGTGTATACTTTAAACAAAATAGGAAATAGGAAGCCTGTCTTAGGACGGGAACCATGGAAAGAGGGTCAGATGAAAAAGCGCATCATTTATTGGACAGGGTAATTGGGAGCAAATCCTTTAGGGAAATGAAGAAAGCAGGATTGGGTAAATTTAAACACAGGGCGTAGCTGGTCTCATAGGCTACAACTTGATTGATCCTTCAGCCTCGTCCCAAATTGAGGCGGGGACCACGCCCTGGAGAGGAGTCTTAAGCAAAGAAGAGGTAGCTCCCATGAAAGGTGCAAAGTGCAGAGAAGGTCACAGCTGTAAGCCATCAGCTGCTACCTTCTTGACAGCTGGTAGTAGCTTGTCCGGAAGACCACATCTGGGTGGCACAACCTCAGACGCAGTGTAGCTTGACCCTCGTTACTTAAATCCACTTGCTTCTTACAGTTTGATCATCTTTTCTGCAAACAATTTCTCCGATTGGTATCCCTTCCTAGTGGCATTCTTTCTTTCCTCTTATAAGAGGAAGGATACCAGGATAAAGAATAGTTTCTCCCATTGCACTGGTCTTGAGCTTACATGTGTGCTCCTGGTCACCATGTCCTTCTTGGGCCAAAGCAGCTGCACTTGTGCATTTACTGGTCAAATTCAGCAGGAAAATACCAAGAGTCTCTCCAGTGAATTACGAAGTGCCAAACACACTCTTCACTGACCCTTTATGTCATGTGCATGTGAGTTCTGTGACGTAGCTTTTTTGGAGAAAGCCACCAAATCAGGCTGATGCAACCTCATGAAGAGAGTGGCTTTCACTTTTATCTCCCAATTCTCGTGCGTGTGATACTAATCACCGATTCTATCCTGAAACCATGCATAAAAAACAAAACAAAACAAAACAAAACAAAAAACCCTGAGAAATATAATTTCTAGACCCAGCCACAAGTAGTAGTAGTGCCATGTTGACAAAAGACAATCCAGCCCACATATTTACTAGGCATGTGACCTTGAGAAAGTTACACTCTGTGTGTCAGTTTATAAAATGAACATTATAAGAATTAATTTCATTGAATGGGAAGAATTATATGAATAAATGAAGATTTTGGGAGGCTGCCAGGTGTCTGGCAAGTACACAATAAATGGTAGCTATTATTATTGTCCTTTTATATTCTTCTCCTTCAAATGCAGTACAGCACTTTGCACATAGAAGATATTCATTACGTTTTTAAAATATTAAATACTATCTCACAGTCTCATTCCTTTTTGATGTGCCCACGAAAATATCTCATGAATAATCTATTCTAGAATTTGTTCCATCCTGGTGGCCAGAAAGTATTTGTTTTTTTCCTGTCATACTTGGCACTGAGTCAGCTTAGGCCAAGATCAATCTATCCTATTTTCAGAATCCATCTGTTCCATTTTTAAATGGTAAATTTACTGATCCGTAGTTTTGGAGTAATTATCTTATTTCCCATTATCTCTCAAAGACTTCTAAAATACTTCAAAATTCTATGTGCAAATGTACCCTTACTCTGAAGTGTAGCCCTTGTGGGCTAGGAGGTTAAAACTGATACAGGAGTGAGTTATTCATTCCACACTTTTCCTTTATATTCATTCTTCAACATATGCAAGGCCAGTTTGTATTTCACCACTGTTCATCTCTAGTTTCATCTGTTGCCAGGTGTACTCCAGACTCTAGCCATGATGGTGCCATGTTCTTTTGCATGCGGGTATGTGCATTTTCTGTTCTTTCTTTCTTTCTTTCTTTCTCTTTCTTTCTTTCTTTCTTTCTTTCTTTCTTTCTTTCTTTCTTTCTTTCTTTCTTTCTTTCTTTCTTTCTTTCTTTTGTTCGTTCTTGAGCATCCAATTCTCTACAATTGGTTAGCTCCTTTTCATCCTTCAGGGCTTTAATTAGGCTATGATATTCTCTGGGAAACTTTCCTTAGCCTTTCAACACTGAGTTTGGCACCCTGCTTGTACAAAGTGGTCACTCACACCATCTTGCATCCCCATAGATGGTGAAATCCAGGAAGTCAGGAGCCAGGTTCATATTGGTCCATGTTATATCTCCTCCTCATAGGTATTCAAGCTCCACAGAAGAAATACTTGGGTTTAACCACTGGCCATTTCATATATTAACTATGTGATCTTGGGCAAGTTACATAACTTTTCTAAACCTCATTTTCCTCCTCTGTACATCACAGGATTGGATTAAACAAGATGCCTCATATAGAGGATTTTGAATACATGCATGACACATCATAAGCATTTAATGAGTGTAGGCATCAAATAAACACAATGCCTCTTATGTAGTAGGTGTTCAATAAATCTTCAATGATACTGATGCTCACAAGCACCATGGTGACTTGACCAGTTTTTTTAGTCCTGCTTTCCCTAAGATTCTATCACTTCTATTTCTTTAAGATTTCATTCCTTCTAAACAGAAATTAAGTACAAAATAGAAGTTTCTTACTTCTAACTGTAGGACATACGGATATTTTAAGACAAGTGAAAATTTTAGTGTACGCCTAGCAGCATATAAAAGGAGAGCCAAATTCCAGAGTCAGTTCTGTAAGCAATATATACCTGATACGTGTGTTTAGCTAAATTGCCTGTATGCAAAAAATGTTCTTCAGACACAGTTCTAGGTACACAAATCACTTACTTATTTCCCCATCTTTTGGGAGCTCTTTCCCCTACCCCATGTTATGCCATACTTTCTTCCTCTTGTAAGTTGGACTTGATATTGGTAGCTCTAGTTCCATGTCATTGTCAAATTCCCAGCGACCTTTCTCTCTGGAAAGTTTTGTCCCCAGAATTCTCCTCCTTTTAAAATCACTACTTCAATTGCCCCTCAAGCATCTTTTCTTCACTTACTGGAAGGAACCCAGAAATGTGTGAGCTGTGCCAGTAACCATTAGGGTACCAAGCTGGGCACACCCCTTTATTCTATCCTCAAGGAAACCATGCTTGAATATCATTCCATAGTTCCCCAGAGAGGGATAAGTCAATGTCCCCAAACTACCAGAAACTTATATTAATAATAGCTCCTCTTTCTCTGTTTTGCAGTTTTCTATACATCCATTTCCTGGGCAACTTGAGACATAGTTCGCCTGTGGAGCTAAACAGCACCGAGCTCCATGGGTTAACATCTCTTCACAGTTTAATTCCCCTGATTTGTTCTGAGAAAGGTAGAACAGGCTTGGAACAGCTGTTATGGTGAATTCTATGGGGAGTCCACAAGAGATGGATAATGCTTCTTTTAACAGCTTTCAGAGAGCTTGCATTTGTAATGGACTTGAAGATTCTGTCATGTGTACATGTGGTATTCCCTCTCTAGAGTCTCAGAAGACTGAGAGAGGTCAAAATTGACATTTAAATTAATATTTTATGCCTCTATTATGTAAAGGAATTTGTTTCTCAGTTCCATTAAGATTTAAAATTTGATATCATTTTATACAAACTTTTTTCCTAAATTAAATGTCAGAATTTTAGCTGAGATTTTCAAAAGACAATAAAATGGTGAAATTCTTAGTTCAGATGTTTTCTCTTCAGCTGTTGTAATTTTCATGAATGTACATATTAAGTGCTAATTGAGGGCAGATTATTAATCGAAAGAGCTCAAGCCTATTTAAAAAAGAAAGAATGAAAAGGAATCCTCTTGATATGGTGCTGTGCACAAAACTGGTATAAAATATCCAATTAAGCAAAAACAATGTAATGGCATAGTACCTACTTCTCTACCTCATCTCCAAGACTGACAGTAAAGAAAAGTGACACAAAGGAACTGAGAAATCGTTGAGGCAATCTTTCAACAGAGCAGCAATTATAGAAACTAAATTGGAGAGGACCGGAAAGTATTGGACAGTGAGGAATATAAACCATATATTTGAGACATGGACGGGGAAAGGGAAGAAGAACACATAGTAGATGCTATGGTGAGGCTCTGAGATAAATGAAAAGCTTTGATGGGGGTTGAGAAACCTGTGTGTTTTTGCAATGAAGCAATTAGAGGACTGAGAAAGATGTTCCAGATTTTCCAGAAAGTTCACATTTAGAAAAATAGATTGGTTAACCTTAGAAAGGAATGATACTTTGGTCATCTTGAGTCAGTTTGACCAGAGGAATTAGGAGATCCCTATCTCAGAAGACACAAAATTCAGTAAGTCTGTGCTCTCTAGACCATCTGCCTAGAGACTTTGGACGGACTGTATCAATATACTCGAGAACTGTCTCTTCAAGGCTAGTTCAAGAACAAGCCCAGTTGCCCATTTTAACATCATTTGTCATCTCTGAATGACATTGCATTGCCCATGATCTTCCGATCCTTGCTAAGGAACGACAAAAATATTGTGGCTAATACTTTTTTTAGTCCTTCTGCTATAAAGATCATTGACCTTGAAAGATGATGAAATTGGTGTGTGAGCAATGGGGAAGGAAACACATTTCTAGAAATGACCTCGTTTTCTAGAAAGCCAATATCGCTACTTTGCCAAATTTCTAGATTAAGGTTATAAAGAAAAAAAATTCTCCCAAGGGGTTGTGAGAAGCAGTAAGTACTTGAAATAATATTACAAACACGAAAAAAAAATAAAGTGAAGAAAACAACTGTGAGTAAGCTTCTGAAAATATGCTAAAAGCATTTTCTTCAAGCAGTCCCAAAATGTGCAGTTTGTGGGACTGCTTCACGGGACTGCGATTTTACTACTGATAAAATCTTACAATGCAGGACTGGAAGAGAAGTCTTTATATTAATACACTACAGTAAATCCCTTGTCTTTAGATGAAGAAAAGCTGCATAATTAATTAGGTGGCAGCAGTGACATCCCAGCCTCTAATACCAGTAGTGATAGCCAAAACATATACGTGCCTCCAACAATCACAGGGGCTACTACTGCTTAACACACTGGGATCTGAAGAATGTTTATTTCAGTTTTGTAATGTCGCTATTAAAATCTGATTAACAAAACACGTAATAATAGATTTTATTAGTAATTACATTTTTTATAAAACTTAGGATCTAATTTTGATTGCCAGAACTTTATGTTACGATGATGGCATTTGTTTTAGACCTCGGCCTTGGTTCAATAATTATTTTATTATTTGGCTTTTTGGTATTTGACTAAACATGTATTTGGTGTAGCTTTAGTGTTTTCCCATAGTTCTTAGGAGCTCAAGGAAAAACCTCACTTTTTTAGTAGTATAAACAGTTTTTTCCCTTCCCCAATCATCCACGTTGACAAATACAAACTGAAAGTCCTTTGTGACCTATTATTTTGGAGTAGGAGAGGCTGCAGGAATCAGCAATAAGCATCCATCCTTCTCAGATGTTCCTCATCCATCTCCAGGATTTCAAAACATGATGCTATCACTTTCTACCTCAAATGGGTGTGGATGGGAAATACGGAATCGTTAATGACCTCATTTGATCACCGATACGTTAATGAATCCATCTGGCCCATGTCTGGCCCGGTCTGGATTCGGGGTTCAAGGGGGACATCAAGGAGCAGCATCACAAGTCACAGCAGCTGACAACTAAGCAGGATGTGCCCAGTCCCAGCTCCTCTCCTGGGCTGTCTTTTCACATGTGTTGTGCTCTGCTCTTTGTTTAGCCTTCCCCTGTGGGTTACTCCCTCAGATGCAGGGCTCACTCCCAGTTGGTTTTTTTTTTTTTTTTTGAGACAGAGACTCACTTTTTGTTGCCCATGCTACAGTGAGTGCCGTGGCATCAGCCTAGCTCACAGCAACCTCAAACTCCTGGGCTCAAGCAATCCTTCTGGCTCAGCCTCCCGAGTAGCTGGGACTACAGGCACGCGCCACCATGCCCGGCTAATTTTTCTATATATATTAGTTGGCCAATTAATTTCTTTCTATTTATAGTAGAGATGGGGTCTCGCTCTTGCTCAGGCTGGTTTCAAACTCCTGACCTCGAGCAATCCACCCACCTTGGCCCCCCAGAGTGCTAGGATTACAGGCATGAGCCACCATGCCCGGCCACTCCCAGTTGTTTTATTCACTTTTAAGCCTAACACGTTAGAAGTGGGAGCTTAATTTTATTTTATTTTTTGGTTCAACTGCTTCATTTTGCTAAGCGATCCTATATTCAGTAACAAACAAAACAAGCTAACAACTAACAATGAATGCAATTTTTTAATCTACATTCTTGTGTTGGTTATTGATTTATTGCCTCTCAGCTCCAAATGCATCCTTTTGCCTGCTCTCTGAAATGGATCTGGGCCCTTGGAATATTTTTCTTTGCCTACTGGCACAATGTTAAGGGCACACTCACAATTTGACTCAAACTGTACAAAAACAAATTATGTAATCAAAACATGTGTACCCCATAAAATTCTGAAATAAAAAAAGTTCAACATCTTTAGTCTTCAGATAGATGCTGATTAAAACCCTGAAGAGTTGCCACTACATACCTGTTTTTATGACTAAGATTCAAAACAATGACCATACCAAATGTTGTGAAGGATGTAGAATCCTTAGAACTCCCAGATACCTCTGCCAGAAATGTAAAATTTTACAATTATGTTAGAAAACAATTTGAGAGGTATTTTTAATTGTTAATTATACATTTCTGTATGACCCAGCAACCTAATTGTTAGTATTTACCCTAGAGAAATGAGCACATATGTCTACATGCAGACTTATACTCAAATATCCTAGCATATTTATTCATAATAACAAAAAATGGAAAAACAATGGCAATATTGATTAATCAGGAAACTATATAAGCACTTTGAGCTATTTCATTTTAGTCATAATACCTATAAAAGAGGCAATTTGTCATGAGAGGAAATGAACACGTAGGAAATTTGAGTAATTTGTTCAAGGATGTAGATAAAAACATCAGAGGCAGCATTCCTACTCGTCCCTGTTTATCCCTTAGCTATTTTATGATGCTGATACTAGCAGGTAAGTGTAGGTTCTCTGCTAAGTGCTTTCCACACGTTATCTTAGTTAATCCTCAATAATGTCTTCTAGGCATTATTAGCTCCATTAATAGATTAGGAAACTAAGATTTAGATAGGTAGGTTAGTTAACTTGACTGATGTCTTACAGCTAGTAAGTAGTGAAGAGATTTGATTTTCAAGTATCTGAACTCCAATACATGTGATCCAAAAACCTGTGACCTCATACACTGATTTCCTCTACTATAGTCAATTTTATATATCAACTTGACTGGGCCACAGGGCACCCAGATATTTGGTAAAACATCATTCTGGGTGCATCTGTGAAGGTGTTTTTGAATGAGATTAACATTTGAATGAGTAAACTGAGTAAAGCAGATTGCCCTGTCCAAGGTGGATGGGCCTCATCCAATCTGTTGAAATCCTAAATAGAACAAAAAAGCTGAGTGAGAGAGAATTCTCTTTTCCTGCTTGACCAGCTTTGAGTTGGGTTTTGGTCTTTTGTCTTTGGACTCAGACTTTAACTTACATCATCTGCTTCCCTGGTTTTCAGGCCTTATGACTCAGACCATCAACTGTCCTGGATATCAGCTTGCCAACTGTAGATCTTGGGACATCCTAGTCTTTGTAATCACATACACCAAATTCTAATAATAATTTCTTCCTCATAGTAACTCTTCATATATATATATATATATATATATATATGTGTGTGTGTGTGTGTGTGTGTGTATATATCCTATTGTGTATATATGTATGTGTGTATATATATATATCCTATTGATTCTATTTCTGTTTCACTGAAAAATACTTAAGGAGGAATTTCTCCATAAAAAAGAATACCCCTTTTGCCAGGTAATGAATGCAGTGCAGACATGAAGGAACAACTCCTTACTAAGGAATTGTGGGAGGTCTTAATCAATTTTCAATACAGATCATGGTGTATTAGCAGACTCTAGAAGAAGATACCAATGGGTTTCTGTTTTCATCAGCTATTTAATAAAGGAATAATACAAATAGTAAAGAAAACCCCCAAAAATGGAGAAGCTAGGATAAAGAACTGAAGAAGTAACTAGCTTGGAGATTTCACAATAGAATCACCATGAATTGGCTGGAGTTAGAATCTTTTGATCCTCTTGAGTCCACTTAAGAATTCATATCCCAAGTGTCATAAAAGCACTTTGATCCTTGAATGAAAACATGCATATAGCAAGTTAAAGGTTGACACAAATCTTGTTCTGTGTCATTTTATTTGGGTACAGTACTGAAGCAGAATATCTTCTGCTGCTCTTTTGAACACTCGTCTTTTCAAAGGAAAATTATTCTCTTTGTTCTTTTTATAGACACCAATATGTCTAATAATAGAAGTGAAAACCTTCTAAGAATTATGAATGTTGACATTCATTAAACTTTAAGGGAAAGAGGATAATATATATGATTGAATTATTCACATTTTCATAGAGACAATTGGCATTCAACTAGCAATTTTGGCATGATCAAAGATAATCAGATTTTTGCTTCCCATCATACTTCAGTGTAATGCTCTAAACCAGCTCTCTAAATATAGCCCTTGAAAATTTTGTTCTAGCCATAAAGTTCTGTGTGTGTGTGTGTGTGTGTGTGTGTGTGTGTGTGTGTGTTAAGAAGTTATTGATGGTAAAGAAATAGAGTTACACGTAACAAAACACCAAGAGGGATTTAGTAGGTCTCATAAAATGCTGCTTCCAGTCCTATGACAAGCCTAATAATGTCAGAAAAATGAGTGGCAATAAAGTCTTCCTTTAATTTATGATTGGCAAGGCATCTGCTACGATGAGCTACATAAAGCACAGGGCACCTGGATGCGAATGTGTATGACTTCCCATAGATTGTGGTGGAAAAGGGGATAAAGAAATCACTCTACAGAACAGGAAATTTCACTTCTGTATTTAATGGTATTGAGAACTATTGGCTATATCAAAATGCTTTTACACACTATTTAAAAGATTAAACAATTCCTTCTCTCACTACCTAACCTTTAAGTACTCTTATAATTGTTTAATTTAATGAGCAGCTTATTCCAATTAGTGCATATTTTAAGATTTAATTCTCATTTATACTCGATTATTCAAAGTATGTGCCCATTTACCAAATAGGGCAAATGTGATATTCACATACACGTTATTATTCTCCTCTGTAACCCAGATGTACTTCAAATTTAGGTTGAATTCTTAGCAATTTGATGGCTCTTTAATAAATGCGTGGAGAATGTAGGGAATTTGGTTTGTTTTTACTCAACATTTGTGCATGCCTGTGAGCTAATTACATGAGAATTCTCTCAAAACTCTTAAAGTGTAAGGATTTGGGGTAGTAACACAGGCTATAACTTTGCAAAATTGTTAAAAGATATGTGGCTTTACTATTTAAACCAGCAGTATTTAGGCTACAATTAAGAGTATTTCCTTAAAAAGCAGAACACTGCCTTATTCTCTACTAAAATCTCTTTAAAAATATATCCATACTGTTATCGTGGGGGGGAGGAGTGGGCGGGTATATACATACATAATGAGTGAGATGTGCCCCATCTGGGGGATGGTCACACTGGAAGCTCAGTCTTGTGGGGGGTGAGGGGGCAAGGGCACTATACGCAACCTTAAAATTTGTACCCCCATAATATGCTGAAATAAAACTAATTAAATAAATAAATAAACTGTACATTCTTAAAAAAAGTGAAAATTTGTGCCCTACGTAGTGAAGCTTAATGCAAGTCCCCAGAGATGTCAACTTGAACAGGACAATTTGTCAAGTGGCCCCTGGCTCATTCTTGCGATGATATCCATTGGTAACCATTGAAGACTTACTATAAGTACATCATGAAGAAGTAGCTATTAGCAAACTGTTACGTGCTTGGAACTTCAGTGATTTTGCTTCAGATGTATGCAGAGATTCCAGAATATTCTTTTACCTTCAAGTGAAAGTAGTAAGAAAGAACATAAAGAAAATACATAGTTTCCATTTACCTGTATCAAATTCTATAAGCAGATTTAAATTTTGATTCCTTGTACGTTACAGCATTTTGCCTAACTATTCTGCATAGTGGTATACTTATTGACACAAGTTAGCCAAATATAAAGTTCTTAAAATGAGTATTTCTGATAACCACAAATATAGTCACATAACTCATTGCTGGTTTCTTACCTCACAGACATGGTTATCTCATGGTTACCTCCCCTTTTACAAAGGAGCCTTGAGAAATAAAATCATTTGCCCTGCATTAAATAGATTGCAAGCTGTAAAAACATAACTCACAAGTAGTCATTTAATTTTAAATGCAATACATTTGTTTTTATTATTTTCTTAGTCTAAAACTATGAATAATTGCACTTTTAATGAAATGTTTTAAGCCGACAGAAATTAGTTATTTCAACAGAAAGTGTTTCAGTCTTATGATGGTAATTTATTCAAGGAATCCTATACCCAACTGTGATTAGAAATCACCCAGAAGAACTTAAATATACGTATATATTCCCAGGAACGAATCCAGTAGAATTCTAGGCACCAAGTATGGGGTGGAGCCCAACATTCTGTATATTTAATAAGCTCCTTCTATATTTCTCTTGCCCAGCCAGGTATGGGAATTGCTGGAAACTGAGATGTCTGATCTAAAATGGAATACTGCCATTTTCCCTCAGACTCTGTGGCTTTTACACTCACCAGCATTTTCCTGGCCTAAGAGAGTGAATAATCTACACAAGTTTGTGGTTCAAGAAAGTGCCAAGGAGCTTCTTGAGTGAGTTAGGGCCCTGGTGGAACTTTTCTTAAGATTAATCTATTTTTTTTTTCTTTTACTTAATGTATTTCAAGTTATATGCCATAGATCCATTCTCATTCAATCGTTTTTGCAATATATATATATATATATATATATATATTCTTATTAAGTTGGCAACTATAAATATTTCTTATTTTAATGAGATATTTCAAGCATACAAAAATATTTAATATATAGGATCTAACGTAACCAATTCTAGACTTCTAGGCACACTATGAGGGCTTTAGAGTCCAAACATCATGCTCTAATACTGACTGTAAAGTTATTTTCTGCAAAAGGTACATAATAACATTTTCTTACACTGGTCTGGTTTCTTATTTTAATTAGAAAATTCTCATTGAGTACAATAATGTAAAACAAAGTAAAATACTACCTAGATAAATAATGACCGTTTTATATCATACATAGCAGTTTTTAAAAATTTACACCTTTTCTCAAATTCTCTAGTTTTAAAATGTTCCAACCTACAAAAATGTTGAAATAATATAATAATACTGACTGTCCTTTCCCTAGACTTATAATTATTTGTCTACCCATTTCTGTCAGTTTGCCTATCTATCTAACCATACGTACTTTTTATTTTGGTCTGCTAAACTGTAAGAGAGCATTTTGTAAGCATTAAGGCTTTTATCTCTAAATATTTTGGTGTATATCTCCTAAGGAAAAGACATTCTTCTCTATGACCACAATACTATTATCACCCCTAAGAAAATAAAACATTAATAAAATATCCTCTAACATAAATCTTATTTAAATTTCACCCAATTATTCCCAATGTTTTTTTTAGAAAATTTATTATAAATTCACAAATTATAATTGCATATATTTATGGGGTATGCAGTGATGGTATGATTTATTAATACAATGTAGAATAATTAAATCAAGATAATTAATATTAGTATATCTATCACCTCAAATATTTCCCATATTTGTGATAAACCTTTTGAAATTTATTCTCTTGGTAATTTTAAAATGATCGACACTCTATTATTATAATATTATATTCACCACATTGTGAAGTAGATCTCAAAAACAAAACATAACAAAACAAACTTATTTCTCCTGTCTCGCTGAAACTTTGTACCCTTTGACCATCATCTCCCTGTTCCTTCTACCATCAGCATCTGGTTAACCACCATGCAACTATCTGCATCTATGAGTTCAATTATTTTAGATTTCACATATAAGTGATGATATGCAGTATTTGTCTTTCTGTGCCTGGCTTATTTACTTAGCGTAATGTTCTACAATTCCATTCATATTGCCTCAAATGACAGAATTTTTTTTCTTTTTAAAGGCTTAATAGTATTTTATTGTGGATGTATGCCACATTTTCTTTATCCATTTATTTGTTGATGGACACTTAGATTGATTCCATAACTTGGCTATGGTGAAGTGCTGCCTCGAACATGGAAATGCAGACATCTTTTAGACACGCTGATTTCAAATCTTTTGGGTAAATACTCAGAAGTGGGTTTGCTAAATTCTATGGCAATTCAATTTTTAGTTTGTTGAGGAACTGCCATATAGTTTTCAGTAATGACTGTGCTAATTTACATTCCCAGCAAGAATGTACAAGGTTCTCATTTCTCCACGTCCTTGCCAGCACTTGTTATTTTTGGTCTTTTGATAACAGCCATTCTACCACATGTGAGGTGATATCTCATTTTGGTTTCAATTTGCATTTCCCTAATAATTAATGGTATTGAGCATTTTTTCATATATCTGTTGACCACTTGTATGTCTTCTTTTCAAAAATGTCTATTTTGGTTCCTTGCCCAGTTTTTGATCAAATTATTTGTTTTCTTTCTATATAGTCGTTTATGTTCCTTGTATGTTTTACATATTAACCCCTTATCAGATGTATGGCTTGCAAATATTTTCTCTCCATCTGTAGGCTGTCTTTTCACTCTGTTGATTGCTTCCTTTATTGTGTATCTTTTCATTTTTATGTAATCCCATTTATTTTTGTTTTTCCTGCCTACATTTTTGCGGTCATATCTAAAAAATCATTGCCTGGATCAATATTGTGTAGTTTTTCTCTCCCATGTTTTCTTTTAGTAGTTTTACAGTTTTAAGTCTTATGTTTAAGTCATTAATCCATTTTGAGTTGATTTTTGTATATGGAATGAGATAAGAGTACATATTCAAGATATTAGTATTTTGTCAACTATGTGAATTGCAAATGTTTTCTCCCAGTCTGTAGTTTATGTTTTCATCTTCTTAATAGGGTCTTTCACAAAGAAAAAGGGTTTAATCTTGATGAGGGCAAATTTTTCAGTTTTTCCTTTTATGGATCATATTTTTGTTGTCAATTCTAAAAATTCTTTTCTTAGTTCTATATTCTAAAGATTTTCCATGTTTTTTCCTAGACATTTCATAGTTTTACATTTTACAAGTCTATGATCCATTTTGTGTAACAAGTTAATGTTTGTATAGGATGTGATGTTTAGATTGAGCTTCATTTTTTATGTCTCTGGATGCCCAATTGCCTCTACGCCATTTGTTGAAAAGTTTCTTGTTCCTCTATCAAATTACTTTGACTTCTTTGTAAAAAAAAAAATCAATTTTGTGTATTTGGATGAGTCTATTTATGGGTTTGCTATTCTATTCCATTGATCTATGTGTCTGTCTCTTCGTGAATAGCACACTGTCTTGATTCTGTATCTATATAGTAAGACTTAATACTTGTAGAGTAATTCCTCTCACACTATTTTTCTTTGTCAAGATCGTTCTTGATCCATGCCTTTACATATGAATTTTAGAATAAGCTTTCCTATGTCTAGGAAAACCATACTGGGATTTTGATAGAAATTGCATTAAACCAAAACATAGAGCAATTTAGAAAGAATTTCTATCTTTTTTAAGCTGAGTCTCCCAATCCATGAATAAAATACATTTTTACAGTTATTTAAGTCTTTTTAAATTTCTTTTATCAGTATATTTCACTTTGCAGGATACAGATCCCATGCCTATTTTCCGAAGTGAATACCTAAGTCTTTTCTTCTTTTCTTTTATTTTTTTTGAGTAATTATAATTGGTATTGTGTTTTTAATTTTGGCTTCTGCATATTTATTCTTAGTATATACAAATGGGATTGATTTTTGTGTGTTGATCTTGTATCCTATGATCTTGCCAAATTCATTTACTACTTTAAGGGTGCTTTTGTAGATTATTGGAATTTACTGGATAGATAGTTGTAAAGGTAGTTTTATTAATATTTCTTTCTTTATAATCTATGTGCCTTTTACTTATTTCTGTTGTATTATTGAGATGGCTAGATCTTCTAGGACTGTGTTGAATAAGAGTAGTGAGAGAAATGAAAAAATGCTCAACATCTCTAATCATCATGGAAATGCAAATCAAAACCACAATGACATATGGCTTATCTCCAGTGAGAATGGCCATTATCAAAAAGTCCCAAAACAATAAATGTTGGTGTGGATGCAGAGAGATAGGAGCACATTACTGATGGGACTGAAAACTAGTACAACCTCTGTGGAAAGTAATATGGAGATACCTCAAAGAGCTACAAGTAGAACTACCATTTGATCCAGCAATCCCATTACTGAGTATCTACCCAAAAGAACAAAAGACATTCTATAAAAAAAGACATCTGCACTAGAATGTTTATAGCCACACAATTCACAATTACAAAGATGTGAAAACAAGTACCCATCAATGCATGAGTGGATTAACAAAATGTGGTATATGTCTACCATAGAGTTCTACTCAGCCACAAAAACATTGGTGATATAGCACCTCATGTATTATCCTGGGTAGAGCTGGAACACATTCTACTAAATATCCCAAGAATGGAAGAACAAGCATCACATATACTCATCCTCAAATTGGTATTAACTGATCAACACTTAAGTGCACATATAGTAACAGCATTCATTGAGTGTGGGGCAAGTGGGAGAGGAGAGAAGAGGATGGGTATATACACCCCTAATGGGTACAGCACACACTGTCTGGGGGATGGACACGTTTGAAGCTCTGACTTGGGTGGGGCAAGGGCAATATACATAACCTAAACATTTGTACCCCCATAATATGCTGAAATAAAAAAAAAATAAAAAGAATATTAGTTATAGAAGTTTGTGTAGAATATGTTTTTGTTCCTCTTGAATAAATACTCAGGAGTAGAATAACCAAGTAAAAAACAAAACAAACAAACAAAAAACAAGTTTTCTTCTTTTGTTTCTGATGGTTCCAGTCTTTATTTTCTTTTGGGATAGCCTCTTTTAGGCATTCTGTATGAGTAGGTATGATAGCAACAATTTCTCTAAGTTCATCTGAGAATGTCTTTATTTCCCCTTTATTTCCTTTTGCTAAAGGTTAGTTCCACTGGATATAGGATTTGCTGTTGACAGATTTTTCTTTTAGCACTTGAAAAATGTTGTGTTTCTTCTTTCTCACCTCCATGGATTCAAATGAGAAATGTTCATTTGAATTGGTATTCCTCTATAAATAGTGCATTGTTTCTCTCCAACTGTTATAAAATTTTTCCTCTTTGTCATTAATTTTTACAAGTATCATTAAGGGGTGTTTTAGTGTGGATTGCTTTAGACTATTTGGATTTGGCTCAGCTTCTTGAATCTACAGGTTTATGACTTGCCAAATTTGGGAAGTTTAAAGCATTATTCTTTGAATGTTTTCCCAATTCTGTACTCTTCCTTCTCTCCTCGAACTCATATGATAAGGTTGTTAGATCTTTTGTTATTGTCCCACAAGTTCTTGAGAATCTCTTGATTGTTTCAAGTTCCATTTCTTTTCTGTTGTTCAATTGAGTACTTCAAGTTCACTGAGTCTGTCCTGTTTCATTTACTCTACTGTTGACTCCAGCCACTGTTCTTTTTATTTTAGTTACTGTATTTTTCAGTTATCTAATTATTTATTCAGTTATCTGGTTATTTTTCTACCTTGTTTTTCTTTTTATTGCTGGAACTTTTTAACTTTTTTATTTGTTTCAAGATAATTCATAGTTGTTTTATCATTTTTATTATTTTATCTGTTGGAAGGCAAGGAGTTTGGGGTGGGAGCTTGTGTTGTAGGATAGAGAATGACAATGAAGGAGTGTTGAAAGAATTTTAATTTTATTCTAATCATAATGAAAAACCCTTAGAGAGGTGCAAAAAGCAACCTGGTAGACTCTATGATTCGACTAAAAATGAGCACCTCCGTTGCTTTGTGAATAACGAATACAGTGGGAGAAGCTGGAGTAGGAACACAGAAACAGGGAACTAGGCAGTAGTAGTTTAGGAGAAAGACAACTATTGCTCAGACCTTGGTGGTAGCTTTGGAGGTGAGAGAAATGAAAGGATTCTCAACATATTTGAGGAACTTGCTGATAACTTGTATGGGGAGTATGAGGGAAAGAGATGGCTGCAAGATAAGGCCAAATGTTGGGCTTAGGTGCCTAAGTGATTAGTACTGACACTATCTGTAGTGGGAAAAAACTTCAAGGTTTAGTCTGGAAATGAATTTGGAGATGCTCATTGAACATCCAAGTGGAACTGTGAAAAAGGCAGTGAAATACATAAGTCTGGAGTTCTGCATTGAAGTTAAGGCTGGAGCTGTAAATTTGGGGACCATTGTGTATTAGAGAGCTTTAAGGCCATGGGTCCATGTTACTTCCCTTTAGGAGCAAGTATAGGTAGAGAAGATAAAATGGCTATGAACCAACTCTTGGGTTTTTATGTCTTTATAGGTCTAGAAGAGAAGAAAAAGTCAGGAAAGAGTTGAAACATGTATGTATACCAGTATAATTTCTTCGCTGGGATAAGAACAGAGGAGGGTTAGTAAGGAAACAGGATATGGATCCCTGTGGATGAGCCATTCAGAGGACTCTGTTGGAATTGGCTGTGGCCAACAATGTTCCAAAGAGTGAGTAAAGCAAAAGACAGACAGGCTGGCAATCTAAGGAGACTATATTGAGGTGGAAAAAATGTCAGACCTCTGACTACCAAAATACAGTTTCTAAGTCAAGAGCAATGAGATTCACGCACTTTCCAAGGTAGTAATGGAGAGGCAGAAAAGGGCAGGAACAGAATAGGCGAGGCCCTTGCAATAAATTAAATTAAATAGCATAAAAAAGGTATAAATTATAATTAATTATGAAGAATAAAGCTGAAATGGCTTACAGCACAAATAAGCAAAACTCTGTTAATTATTTTTTATTTCAGCATATTATGGGGGTACAGATTTTAAGGTTTCAATAAATGCCCTTTCCCCTCTCCCCCCACAAGTCTGAGTCTCCAGCATGACCATCCCCCAGATGGTGCACATCTCACTCATTATGTATGTATATACTCGCCCCCCCTCTCCCCTCCCACCTGGCCAATACTCTATTACTGCAGTACCTATGTGTCCACTTAGGTGTTGATCAGTTAATACCAGTTTGCTGGTGAGTATATGTGGTGTTTGTTTTTCCATTCTTGGGATACTTCACTTGGTAGTATGGGTTCCAGCTCTAGCCAGGAAAATATAAGATGTGCTATATCACTGTTGTTTCTTAAAGCTGAATAGTACTCCATGGTATAAATATACCACATTTTATTAATCCATTCCTGGATTGATAGGCACTTGGGCTGTTTCCACAGCCTTGCGATTATGAATTGTGCTGCTATAAACATTTGAGTGCAGGTGTCTTTTTTGTAGAGTGTCATTGGATCTTTCGGGTAGATTCTCAGCAATGGGATTGCTGGATCAAATGGTAGATTCACTTGTATCGCTTTAAGGTATCTCCATATTGCTCTCCACCGAGGTTGAACTAGTTTGCAGTCCCACCAGCAGTGTAGGAGTGTTCCCCTCTCTCCACATCCATGCCAGCATCTATTGTTTGGAGACTTTTGATAAAGGCCATTCTCACTGGAGTTAAGTGATATCTCATTGTAGTTTTGATTTGCATTTCTCTGATGATTAGAGATGTTGAGCATTTTTTCATATGTTTGTTGGCCATTCTTCTGTCTTCTTTAGAAAAGTTTCTGTTCAAGTCCTTTGCCCACTTTTTAATAGAGTTATTTGATTTTTTCTTGCTGATTTTCATGAGTTCTAAGTATATTCTAGTTATCAGCCCCTTGTCAGATGGGTAAATAACAAAATACATGTACATTGTTAGAACATTCAAATTGTACTAGAAAGAATAAAGTTCACTCTTTCAACTTTCATTCATTCAACAAAGAATTATCTAGTGTTTTTTCTATACGCCAGGCTCTGTTTTTACCTGTATTATGTGCTGGAGGCACCAATGAAGAAAGCTTAGCTTTGATTATGGAGCTTACAACAAAGTCCTTTATCTTCAATTCCCTGACCCAAAGAAGATAAAAAATGTTAACAAGTAGAACGTCTATTATTAAAATGACAAAAATACCAGAGTCTGGTGATGATGCTGAGAAAAGGGAACTTGTATACACTGTTGGTAAGAATGTAAATTAGTACAGCCACTGTGGAAAACAGTATGGAGATTTCTTAAAAAAACTAAAGATAGAACTACCTGCAATCCCACTGCTGGGTATTTATCCAAAGGAAAGAAAATCAGTAGATCCAAGAGATATCTGTACTCACATGTTTATTGAAGCACAATTCACAATAACAAACAGATATGGAATCAATCTAAGTGTCTGTCAACAGATGAATGGATAAAGAAAATGCGGTACATATACACAATGGAATGCTATTTGGCCATTAAAAAAAAAAAAAGAAAGAAATAATGTCATTTGCAGCAACATGGATTAAACTGGAAGTCATTATGTTAAGTGAAATAAGCCAGGCACAAAAAGAAAAATACTGTATGCACCCACTCATATATGGGAGCTAAAAAACTTGATTTCATAGACATAGAGAATGGATGATAGATAGATAACAGAGACTGGGAAGGATGGGTAGGTGGGAGGGGGAGACGAAGAGAAGTTGACTAATGGATACAAATATACAGTTATATAGAAGAAAGAAGTTATAATGTTTGATAGCAGAATAAGGTGATTATACTTAGCAACGGTATTTAATATTTTATATATTTCAGTATCACTAGAAAAGAGGAATTGAAATGGTGCCAATGCACAGAAATGATATATATTCAAGGTCACAGACACCCCAAATCTTCAGTCTCCAACCCCAGGGTGGTGGACCAGTACCACCCCATGTCCTGTTAGGGACCAGGCTGCACAGCAGAAGGTGAGCAGCTGGTGAGCAAGCGAAACTTCACCTGTATTGATAGCCACTCCCCATCACTCACCATTCCCCCATTCCCAGTCTGTAGAAAAATTGTTTTCCATGAAATAGATCCCTGGTGCCAAAGAAGTTGGGGACTACTGCCCCAAATAACCTAACTTGATTATTATACATTCTATGCATATAGCAAACACTCACATGTACCCCATAAATGTGTAAAAGATTACATATTGGTAAAATTTAAAAAAAAGTTAACAAGTTTTGGTGTATCTCTGGAAAAGAATAAACAAAACTCACAAATACTAACATGTGTATATACATATGTATGTATAATTATGGTAATATGCTTATTTTAGAAATTTTCTTTACATGGTAATGTTAGTATATGCTCTCTTTTGTTCTTTACACTTTTTTTTTCGTTTGATACTATATTTTAAGAGCTCTTCGCAATGCCATGGCCGATCTACTTAATTCATTTTAAACGAAGCCTTATGTTCCATTATGTGGCTGTAGCATATTTTATTTAAGCAATCCATACTTGCTAGACACTGAGATTTTTTTCACCAAATTTTTGCTGCTAGAAATAATGTATCTAGCACCCTAATTCATATATTAAGCACACCATTGCAAGTATTCTCTATCTGTGGAGTAAATTCCTAGCAATGAGATTATTGAATTAAATGGTCATCTCCCCTTTTTAATTAATCAAAAGGCATCGAAGATGCTCATATAAAAGAAAAAAATTCCTTCTGATAGTGGCAATATTAACCAAATAGTTATCGAAGATAATTCTTTAAAAATTACCCAGAATTGCAGAATGCGTGGCTTAAAATCATTATCAATCTTATTTCTTAGGTAGAAAATTGCACGTTTGGGGGATGGTCACGCTGGAAGCTCTGACTCGAGGCGGGGGGGGGGGAGCAATATATGTAACTTTAACATTTGTGTCCCCATGATATGCTGAAATAAAAAAAAAAGAAAAGAAGAAAGTAAAGAAAAAAAAAGAAAGCTATTGGGAATGACAGAAAATTATTATAATAAGTAAGTTTTTAAAAATGTAGCTATTAATTGGCTTAAAAATAAACTGTATCTTGATTACAGTTGTCAATGTATAAAAATGTTTAAACTTGGATATTACGTATTTTGATATGTACTATGAATGAATCCAATCCTACTGGCCAAGCACTTAACATGGTGGCTGGCTAAAAATGGGTACTCAATAAATTCAAGTTATTGAGATGATTTGTTCATGGCTATAGAATTTTAAAGACCATAATAAAACTAATTTGGAGATCCAAAGGGGTTTGTTTGCTTTGGGAAGCCTGGCTAGTTTCTGTCCAAGAAGCTTCCTGGTTTATAATCTTGTAGCCTGATTTGCCATCAGAACATGGTGGTGCAGTTATGCGGGATAACTACACTGCAGGTTCACAGTAACAAAATATATGAGACCGATGATAGAATAAGACTGCCGAAACAGTAGTTTACAGTCAATGTTGTGACTGTTAGGATTGCTTAATGCCATCTCAGGTATTCTTTCCTGGCTTTCAGGCAACATTCCCTGTACCAAATTGAAATCTAAAAGTTATACAGTGGGCATGGAATTGAACAATGTGAGTTGTAAGACTTCAATCTTATGTGTTTGTAATGCAGGCATCTCCATACCGTAGGAATATAGCACCCACTGAGACTGAAACTGCTAATTCCCAGATGCAAAGTGACAGTCTCTCCTCTTAGACAGTACTTGATGATAGGAACAGCCAATTTGTGCTTTTATAATTGCTTCTTACTGCATTTCTGCAAGCTCTACATTCTGTGAGACATAGTCTTTTCTTAGATATGTTAATATATTCCATCAGATTAAGATCAAGTCCTGATGGCATGAGATGGATTTTCACAGACTCTTTTGGTCTTCAATGAGTTCATTTTACAGTTTATGGTTTTAACTCTGACAGTCAGTTTACTTCCCTCATTTCCAAGTTCCTACGAACACCAAAATTAGCCCCAAAAGTAATCAATAATGAAAGCAGTAATCATTACTGCTTTTTACTGAAAGCAGTAATCAATAATGCTAGGGATGTCTTTGTACTTAATAATTGCGATGGCCTTTGTGTTTCTAACTATACAATTAGAGTGATAACAAGCCCTAATTTAATGAGTTTGTTACTTGCTATTAGCATTAGAGGGTGCACATAAAAAGTACTCAGTCTATGAAAAGTTGAGTTGTTATCAGAGCATTGAATTCTCAGATTAAACACAAGCACAACTATACATGCTATTTACACACTATATACAACTATTTACACACAACTATACATGTATGCAGCTATATTTATTTCTATGTCATAGATCTTTATGTATATTAGAAACCTTAAGATTATACTGATACTTTTAATTACAATTCAACATAAGATTTGGGTTTTTTCTTAGACTTTCCATATGTGTCAGTCTCTTCTCCTACAATGAAATGTCGAGTTCTCACTGTCAACAATTAATTTTCTTTTTTGTTTAACTAGCATCACATAAAGTAGCTTCAGAATTGCTAATTCATAGTAGAGTGGGAAGACATCTACACATTAGAGTTGGATACTTGCTTAATTTTTTTTGTTGTTGTTCTATAACAAAGACCGACTAATCAAAATACTGTGCTCAAAATTTACTTAAGTTAGCTCCCTCCCTCACTCCCTTCAGTGTGGTTATGTTATTCATTCAAAATACAAATAGTTCAAATCTGGCCAATCTCAGAAAATTTGAACATTAAAATAAATAGAGATAGTAATGGAATATAGAATAAAATAAAGAGATAATTGAGAGATTTGAAATTTAATTTGGATAATGCCTATAGATTAGATAATAGTGATGTTCAATGTTTATTTCCTGATTTTAATATTTATACTATGGTTACATGAGAAAATGTTCTGTTTTTAAGAAATGCACATTGAAAGATTTAGGAGTAGTGGGGCATCATGTCTATAATTTATTCTCAAACATTTCAGAAAAAATAGTGGAATAAAATATTGATATATTGATATTGATATTTGGAGAATCTGGGTGAAAAGTATAATGAAATTCTTTGTACTCTATTATGCCTATTTGTAAATTTATGTTTTTTTGTGAGTATGGAATTATTTCCAAATAAAAAGTTAAAGAAATATGTTGAACCATATATTCTGGCTACTTTTACTCTCTAGCCATATGCTATAATATTTTCCTATGAACAGAAAAAAATACATCGAAATACTTTCCAGAAAATATATTGTGTTACAATTGAAGATGCATTACTTGGTTGATTTGCTAGACAGGTTTCAGTAAATATTTGTTGAATGGAAGAATTATATATATGTGTGTATATATACACATAAAAGAAAGATTTGAAAATAAGAGAAGAAGAAAGTAAGGAAGAAAGTAGGAAGGAGTGAGAGAAGACTGGAAGAAAAGAGGAGGTTATTGCCTGAATATCAAGCTATCTCTAGCATGGAGGAAATGCATGCTAATGAATCATTTAATCATATGTGTGTGTGTGTGTGTGTGTGTATACAATTAACCCTTGAACAACATGGATAGTCAGGGGCACAAACCCCTTGCACAGTCAAAAATTCATGTATGACTTTTGATTTCTCTAAAGCATAACTACTAATAGCCTACTGTTAACCAGAAGTCTCACCAACAATACAAACAGTTGATTAACACATATTTTGTATGTTATATGTGTTATGTACTGTATTCTTACAATAAAGTAAGCTAGAGGAAATAAAATGCTATCAGTGAAATCATAAGGAAGAGAAAATATATTTGTTATTCATTAAGTGGAAGTGGATCAGCAGGTCTTCATCCCATCCTCAAGTTGAGAAGGTTGCAGAGGAGGAGGAGGTGGAGGAGGAGGAAGAGGAGGGGTTGGCCTTGCTGTCTCAGGGGTGGCAGAGATGGAAGAAAATCCACGTATAAGTGGACCCATTCAATTCAATCCTGTATTTTATATCAGTGAGAAGCCTTTTCACATTGAAAATATTATATTTGTGAATTTGAGAGCATGAAAAGTAGGCATTCTTACAATGACCCCTTCTTTTTAAAAATTACTTTCTACCTAGGTTCAAAAATGACTACAAATAGCAGTGTAAGATTTCTTGTGAGCACTTGCTGGATTTGAACTTGATATAAGTTAGTGGTCTAGGACAACATATTTTATGGAGGCCTAAATTGTTTTTACTTTTCAAATGCGATGACTCACCCAGCAATGAATTTGTAGTGACAGTGGCTGTTTTAATTTGGTATCACTCTCAGTTTTCCTGTCTTTTTAAGGATGGTGGAAACCCCTAATATTTATAGATTTACGTCAGTATTATCTGAAAGTTTTTATTCTCTAATAATCATATTTTTTTTAAATGTGGCTCTGATTCTTTGACTTCCTCTCTACTAACCCGCTGAAAAAGCAAGATGCACTTTTACTTAGGACTAACGTTCTTTAGTTAGGGTGGTTCTAGGGTTTAGTAACACTAAAAACTCCATGGTTTTAAAATGAAAAATTGACTCAATTTTTTTTCTGATCTAAAAGCTTTCTTCCTTCTAGATACCACTTTTGCTTCTGAAAACTACTATTGATGTCCCCATTTGCTTTTGTGAGAATCTAAACACAAATCCATAGTTGATTGCTTGAAGCAACTATAAGGTGTTGATCATAAACTAGAGATTTTCTTTTTCAGTGTAGTATCCTCTTTGCCAGAATTTTTATTTTCTTGAAATTTAGTGCAATAGCATAAAACTTCTTTTATAGCTGATACATAATGTATGATTGCCCATAAATCAGAGCTCTGTCTGTCATTGGATGTGTACAAGCACTACAGTATAATAAATTTATTACAATGACTGACTTTAAAAGCCCCTCACGGTGTAAGTTCAAAGCATTAGAGCTTCTGGAATGTTCCAAAACTTTCTAAATTCCAGCTATCCTATCACTTTCACCTATTTAAATGGAGATAAACTAATTGAAAAGTCAGTTAATCTATAAAGATTTGGTCTATCCACTTCCACATAGAATACCACCAGAAGAAAGCCCACTAACACTACCAACACCTGCAATTTCTAGATTGTTCTCATGTTGAGAAAACACGGTAAGATCCTGGATCTTACCAGGCAACACTATACGAGAAGGCAATACTATACTATCTCTCAGGCAATACTATATGAGATATACTAATGAGATATATCTATTGAGATATACTATTGAGATATAATACTATCTCTCAGGCAATACTATATGAGAAGAAAATTAAGCTAAATGCTCTTTGTAGTTCTTAACATAGTGAACATAGATGAATTTGCCTCCACGGTATCTAGCCTTTACCTACACCCAATGTGTGTAGTGGGTTAGAGCTGCCCACTGACCGGCAAGCTTAGGAAGGAAGTCTGAGCTGTCACAGCATTGCGACAGCCATCAATGGTCCCACGGCCATGGATTCAGAGGCAATTCAAGGTAAACCCAGAGTCTCGGCTGGAACACCATGGAGGAAAGAGCTGCCTCTTTCTCGACGTGGAAATTTAGAGATGAAACCCGGAGCACCTGGAGCCCGCCAGGAAAAGAGATCCTAGCTCCACCATAGAGAAGAACAGAGCCAAGCACTGGAGAGGGACCTGGTCTTGATGACATCATTTGATGTCCTGGATCCAGCTGTACCCGAAGATTTTCTATTCCTAGAGTTTTCATTTATGTGAGAAAATAAATCCTTGCTGCCTTCCCATTTCTGCTTAAGCCAGTGGGAGGTGAGTTTTAAGTCTGTTGCATCAAAAGTGTCATGAAGAACAGACTTCCTAATTTTATTGGAAAACAGATTGATGATCATCAGAGGTCTCTCATAAGGCTGTTTATAAGCACATCAGGAACAAGTAGGAAGCGAGGGAAGAACCTGATTCGAAGTGTCAGGGAAGAGATTGGTCACATATATTTTGACAAGACTCCTCAGATATTGGGGATGATACCCCAGACCCAGAGTAAAAAAGGCCTATGTTTATACCTTTGATCCAGCACTTACTGTATAAGACCTTGGGCAAGTCATTTATTTTCTTATGGCTTTGGTTATAAAATAAAATTGGTAATTACCTCCCTTACCTACGTTACATGTCTACTATAAGGAACAAATTCGTAATTGATATGTAAAAGCTTTTCAAATTATAGAGCACCTAAAAATAGAAAAAAACAATTAATAATAAAGTATAATTTTCCACTTATATCAAGTAGTTTATTTCCATTTTGGCTTTATCTTTTCCCTTTGGATAATCAGTTCAGGTTTATTATGTTTTCAGAATTATTTTACTTGCAATTAGAAAAATCGTTTGCAAGGCATAAAACTAACACTGAATAGCAATTTATCATGATGTGCTGAAAAAAAATTTCATTTAAACTTTTTATTTGAGAAGATCTTTTTTGCATCCACAGATTTGGGGAAAATATACTTAAAGATTAATAGGAAGAGAGTTTCTTCTCTTGGGAATATGGTCAGATCCCTATGCAACAAAATTAACTTTGATTTGCTTTTTGATTTTCAGAAATTTAATGTACAGCTCAGCTGTTTACTCTCCTTAGTCTCTTTGAACATAAAAAGAGAACAAACAGTTGGAGCTGCAATGGAGCTCCAATGGAGAATAATAAGGGCTTACCCATTAAGTGATTGGAAGCTTTCACGTGGAGGAAAACACAGAACAGGAATTTGTGCTGAATCAGTTAGGTAATCAGGTGCTAGTTAAAAAATATAAAGATTCCAAAGATAACCTGTGAATTCAAATCTCTCACTGGAGTCCACGTTTTTATTAAACCACTACCGTTGTTCTTCCGCAAGCTAACTTTGAGAACCACCGTGTTACCCTGCATTGCATTAAGGTAAAACATAGTACAGTCAGAATAACATTACAGGGGTTTTAAATAAACAGCTAGAATAATGAAAATGAAATTATGACACTAAGGGAAGACACAGTACAATGTTCCTCCCACCTCCACTGTATCACTGTCATCAGAAACTGTCAGCACGAGCAGTGTAATTGCCTGCCTCTCTCTGCCTCTTTGGCTACTCATATGTTACCATGGTAACAGTAAAAGCAGTGTTTCACAACCTTAGTGGGCATCGGGACACCTAGCGAACTGGTTCACAATGCAGATTCATGTCTCTACCATATGCCTTTTCAAATAAAGTATCCGCCACAAAGAATGGGACTTCAGTGTTAGCTGAATTATCTGCAAACACTGAGGTTTATTCTGGTTTGACTGTCTGGAGGGCCAGACTCTGAGGAACCTTGTACTTAAGTATGACTTTGACCTTTTCGATGCATTTATGAATCCCAAAGTTCAGAGAAGGTCAAGACGGTGAAGATGAGGCACAAGCAATAACACCATCTACATATAGATCAATGACTACAAAAAATATGTATCTCCAGTCATGCAGTCATGTCTTTCCCTGAATTTCAAACTCATAAGTCAATGGACTACTTGACGTCTCCACTTGGATGTCTAGCAGCCATCACTAACTTAATTGTGAACAAAACAGAACTCTGTTTGCACCTGCCCAAGATGATCCCTAACCCAAATCTCTGGACATGGCAGTTGTATCCATCAAATTGCTGAAGCCAGAAAACTAGGAGTCATTGTTTCATCCTACTCTCTCCATCGGCCTTCATCTCTAAGAACTTCCTCGCTGCACCCTCCGATAGCAAGTCTTATTGCCTCTATATCCAAGTATGCCACTCACTGTCTGGCACATACGTATTTGCTTAATAAAATAAAATTTTCACTATAACCATGCTTCACCAAAGCTACCACTCGTTCACTTCTTGGCTAATGAAAAAGCCTTTGCATTATTCTCCCTGCTTCCATTCCTACTCCCCCCAAATCCATTGACCACTCACTCAGCACTCAGAGCAGTTATTTAGAAATTGTCATCAGATCGAGACTCACCTATTTAAAACTAGGAAGATGATATGTCCCACTTTTCTCAGGGTGGTACCAGTTTCTGTCTGTTGTCCTGTTACATTAACTAGGAAAAACACATTTCTTTCTGAGAAATATGCTTGTTTGGACAGTCGATTATATCATTCCTCTTTTAAATGCCTTCCAGTGGTTTCATATTGTACTTAAGACCTAATGCGAACATTGACCCTGAACTTCAATGTGCCAGGGTACAGTCTATTTCTACCGTCCTGTCTATTCCTTCAGTTCATCTGCTTCGCTACACCCTTCCCTCATTAACTCCAGCAACACTTCCTGCTTCTGTGTCTTCACCTCAGAGCTTTTTTCCAAAGGGCTTTTCTTTTTCTGGAATACTCTTCTTCCGGAGCTCCCCGTGGCGAATTCCATCAAGTCTCCATTTTAATGTGACCGCCACAGATAGCCCCACTTCTAATTGCTTTATTTAAATTAGGGCCCCAGTCATTATTTATTTATCAGTGCCCTGTATTTTTCGTGATCTCCCATGTCACCTACCTTATGATATTGTTTCGTTATTTACTTATTCACTTGCAATATAATCTCATAAAATAAAAGCAGAGAATTTATGTCTCCTGTTCACAATTTTACTCCCAGAAGCTAAAAAAGGGTCTGGTGTCAAGTAAGCCCTCAAAAAATGTTTGTTGAATGAATACATGATGAATGGATAAATCCTAATGATTAAATTCTGTCTTATCTCATTAGGACTGATAGGATCAAGAAAATTCTGCCTTTTCAGTTGAATCACTCATTGACATTTCAGAAGTATGCATTTTGAGAAAAAGTCACTTGAGGATCGTTTCATTCTCGGTTTCTCTTGGTTTGATTTTGCTGCAAAACATTACTCCAGATAGTTTCTGAATTTAAGTGGCTACTGAAAAGTTGTTGCAAATCTGCCTTGAATTTGGTGCCGATTCAATCTCCATCATTCTTCACCTTGGATACTGAGCCTTTGTTGTGAAATTGAATGTGCCTCTGAAAACTTCTTATTTGGGCCTTGAAAAGTTAACTTAGAGTCTGTGACTTTTATGAAGTATCACAGAAGCCATATACTATGACCATGATGATGCCTAGGCATGAGGGCAGAAGCCTTTTTTTTTTTTTTTCCAGTTTCACTGGACTCCCCGAGGAGCTTTTTGCTACTTACTCCTCTTCATTCAACAAGTTGAGTGCCATGATTACTCTTGCCTTTGGCCCAGTCCTTGGAGAATAGCATTTTACCAAATTTCTGTCCTGGACCTCTTATTCTTAGAAATAAACAATACAGAAGTATTGTAATGTAATGTAACATCCCTTTTCCAGTCCAGTTGCCAAGTACTCAGGGGAAGCCAGAGAACTCAGGGGTTGAGAGCAGAAGTCCAGCATTTTCTATCCCATCTGTCACTTATGAGTTGTGTCATCTTGGATTATATCTCACTTTCCAAAAAGGGGTGATAAGAGTACCTATTTCAAATGTTTGTGACGTTTGTCTGAGATGATTCACACACAGCACTTAGCACAATCATTGACACATATTAAATGCATTATAAATAAAATATTAGTTGCTTTTATGGTTGGTATATCTTTCTGATGATTATTGCTTTTGCACTAGTCTCTGGCCTGCATGCTTCTTGCAAGACTTTTTGAGACAGCAGGATCAATGTGAGCCAGATCCATGAGTTTGGCTGTGCAGGAGGTCCGAGGGCAGGTCTTCTGTTGGCTGGAACACAGTGGACAGAAGGGCGGACAAACAGGCAGCTGCTGTGTGTGCAGAGGGCTGAGAACAGCCCACTGAACAGCCTCCGGAGTCAGGCCAAAGGTTCTTCAAAGCATAAGTCTCTCATTTATCCTTGTCCAAGTAAAAACCTAATCTAAATTGATGGGCTTTCTGTTTCCTCAAAAGAAAAAATGTTAGAAATTTTATTTACCATTAAAACATGTCAGATTTAAATATATATAAGTTTGGACTGCATCTGCCTGTCTACTATCTTTACCCCTTTCTTCCTATAATCATCAAAGCAGTATTTCTTCAGTACTGCCTGAACTTTTACCTTCCTTCAAGTGAGAGCATTGAAAAGCTGTCTGACCATGTGACTTTCCCAAACCCAAATTGTATTTCCTTTGTAATATATGCAAGCGCCAGTCAAATAAATTCCTCCTGAAACCACATGGTAATTCAAGCATATGGTAAAAAAAAACTTTTGCATTTTTATCTGCCAACACTGACCTCAAACTCCAGGTAACAGATTGCTATGTAACTTTTAATTAAGTCTTCATCCTTACAAAGATCTGTTATAAGATAGATAAGTGGCTGGCACACTGTGGGTATATTCTCATTATGTTTTTAATCTAAGCATAGTTTTCCTTTAAAGTAGCTTACCAAAAAGAAATTGGTATTATTGCACTTTTTAACTATTGGGCTTGATAAGAACTGCTCAGTGCATTGTATTTTAAAATATAAAACCATATAAAAGCTACCTGCAGAATGAAACCGACAAAAATAAAATTTTCTGATATTACTAGACTCTGTTTTTTTTCTCCCGAGGGAAAAACACGATTCTATTTATTGCAGCTATAACAATATTTGTGTCATTTCATCATGTCATTCCATTATCACAACTCAGCAGACTCAGCTGAATTTGAGACAAATTTGTTGAAATCAGTTTTTTTTTTCTTTTGCCATTCCAAACCAAATGTAGATATAATGTCAAAGAAGTACAGAATGACATTTGTTAAACTATATAATATTTTGGAATGAAATAGTATGCCATACATAATATCTTTGCATAAAACTAATTTTAAAATGAGCAATTTTCAGTGGGTAATTTCCATCCTACTGAGTGTAATGTTTGGAAATGGATTGAGACTTGTTTAATTAGGGCTATGGTTTAACAATGGCAGTTCACTCAGGACTTTTTTCTGTCAAAATTTTTGTTAAATAAAAGAAGATTAAATATAATAATAAATAATTTTGTAAATGATTTTATAGTTTGCCAAAGGCCTTTGTCTATATTATCTAATTTTTATTTTTAGGCTTATAATAATCCCAGGATATGGGTAAGGCAGTTTACAATACTGACTACTGCCTATTCTGTAGAATGCATGGAAAAATGTAAAACAGAGACGTTGCTCAGGTCAGTAACAAATTTTCTGGCCTTTCTTAATATAGAATGCTTACCATTTACTGGGAGAAGGAATATTTACTTGGTCAGAACTGAATCCTACTCAGGAATTAGATACATGATGAGGACGGCATTTCACACTGATGGAAAAAGCATGGCCATTTCGACACCGACAATTTGCTTTCCATTGTTGCAAAACTAAAATCAGATTACCTGTATTACATCAAAATAAATCCTAGATTAAGTCAGCATTTATTTAATTTTATTTACTTATTTAAATATAAACAAACTAACCAGTAAAAGATTCAGAGGAAAAGAGAGAAGGATATTTCTATTATCTTTGGGTAGGGATAGTCTTCTTGAATAAGGTGCTTACCTCCAGGAAAAGATTAGAAAGTTTGATTGCATAAAAATTTTAAGAATGGGTGTGACAAAAATATATCAAAAAAGACCCATTGCAGCCTAGGGAGATGGTATTAATGTAACCACTCTTAACTTTGAGGTTGAATATAAGACACAAGAGACATTCCAAAGTGAGATATCAAATCAAAATTCCCAAACCACATCATTCATAAAAGGATCTGGGCAGGTGGCAGGGAAAGAAGAGAAATAAAGGACTGAAGAGTTATTTGTAATGAAGATTTCTGAAGGAAACTGGTTTTGTGCTGAAAAATCCCACCTGCTCCTGTTGCTGAGAAAATACGGAGTGTTCCCCTCTCATCTCAAGGCTCCTGAGAAGGGCTTTCTTCCTTCAATCAAAAGGAGAGAGCCCACAAAGCGACCACTCCCTTTGGAGGTGACAGTTGTGCCTGACTTCACTGGAGAAATGTCATGGTTGAGCGATGAGCTTGCAAGTTGCTAGCAGGTGAGCCACAGAAGCTGCTGTTGCATTGGGATTTGTTTGTTCTCCCAGAGTGTGTCAGGATCCATGAGTGATCGGGACCTAGGTCATATTCTGAAAATATGCTGAGTAGTGTGTGTCAGGACTTGTACAGGAGGGTTCAACAAAACACAGCAAAAGGCGGTGGAGATCAACTACCGGATTCCAGTTCAAAAGATGAGAAATCCCAGCAGAACTCAGGCAAAGCCTCATGCAAGATTCTGCTTTAAATATCTGCCACATAGAGAAAATGCAATCCCATCTCATTGCAGTAGCCATCAATTAAGAACTTTCTGTGGTCCCCTTGAGCTCTTTTCCTGCCCTTTCCAATACCCCAACCCCATCAGGGGCCAGACACTCAAGTTAGCAAATCTGGGAGAGGAGCAAAGCTGCTAGAAGAAGAAAGAATGGAAAACTCAATCACACCCCGCTTTCCTCTATTACACAGGCCAGAACTTTAAAACAACCTTAGAGTTTTGGTCATGAAATGAGAAAGTGTACTTTCTAACTCTACGCTATTTTCATACTATTTGTACTTTCTAAATCTATACTATTTGTATTACCTAAAAGTGACCGTAAATATTATGAAGTTAACCCAGATTTTGCCTAGAGGCAAGAGAAGAACAAGTCCCATTCAACACACAACATAGTCAAATCCCATTTATGTGAAAATACACACGCATGTCAGAAAGAACATATGTGCATAAAAATGGATATCAAATGGTATGAAAGCATTTGCACCAAATTGGTGATTGAAGAGGAAAGTGAAACTGAAAACTTCATGAGGAGAGGACTGTATTCTCCATTTCTTTACCAGGATAACCATCACCAGAGGATTACTTGGCAGGTATGTAGAAGCTCAGTAGTTATTATTGAATGAATGAGCAAATAAATGACCTTTGCTTTTCACTCTGTATTTCTTTTTAGTTAAAAATGTGCCACTCATGATAACAAAAGAAATCAACCAATCAACCTACCTACCTAACAAATAACTAAGGAAAAAAAAAAATACTACCGAAATTCCTAATAAGCATTTGGAATTGAAGCAAGTGTTCCAACATATCAATGGTCTAAATACTGAAACTTAAAAGTGATTTCACTCCAAATGAGTTAATTTTTTTTTTACTTTTTTTTTAAATGAGAAACATGAAGGTATGTTGTATTTTCTCTAATTTAAAGATAAAAGAGAAATTGGTTCACCCAAAGCCTCTGGCAACTTTGCATGTAATTCCACAGTGTATCTTCTAGAACCTCTCCCTGCATAAGTAAAATTATTGGTCATAGACATAAATACGAAGCAACCACATTATGCTGATTAAAATTGAGCCATAATTTCTATGTGCTTTAATACAACTACTTTTTTAATGCTGCTTTGTCTCTCCTTGTTTATGATACAAAGAGATTTTCTAACTTTACTATTTGATGCTTACATACACATTTAAGGGAATGAGTTTTATAGAGAAATAAAATTAGACATGGAGATTACTTCATTTTTAACTGGTTTTAAAAATATGTCTCATGGAGCACGTTTTTATTTAGAAACAGCAAACAGGTTGTTAATGCAAAAGGAGAGATAATTATCCCTTGATGTGTTCAACACTGTCTTGTTAACTACAAGGAACTGCAAGAGAAGAAAAGAACAC
>VSMD01032540.1:0-66667 GCA_008750895.1 Mirza zaza
CCCAAGTGCCCATCAATCCAAGAATGGATTAATAAAATGTGGTATATGTATACCATGGAGTACTATTCAGCTCTAAGAAACAACGGTGATATAGCACATCTTATATTTTCCTGGTTAGAGCTGGAACCTATACTACTAAGTGAAGTATCCCAGGAATGGAAAAACAAGCACCACATATATTCACCAGCAAACTGGTATTAACTGAGCAGCACCTAAGTGGACACATAGGTACTACAGTAATAGGTATTGGGCAGGGGGGAGGGGGGAGGGGGGCGGGTATATACATACATAATGAGTGAGATGTGCACCATCTGGGGGATGGCCATGCTGGAAACTCAGACTTGTGGGGGGAGGGGGGAAAAGGGCATTTATTGAAACCTTAAAATCTGTACCCCCATAATATGCTGAAATAAAAAAAAAAAACTCTTCTAGAGTGACTTTGTGTATCTATGAATACTAAAAATTTTTTTTTTAAATTAAGGTTCCCGCTCTATCCTCAGTGTTCAGTCTTCCATTTGCACCTGTGTCCCACAGTTTGTCAAGGTCTATGCTTGTTATCTTTCCTCAGGGCTAGAATACTATTGCATGTGACTGTGTTCTTGATAAACTAGTGGTGGAATTTGGCTGGAATTTCTTTGTTATACATTTTCATTCTCCTTTTTAAGTGAGATCTGTTTCCCTGTCCAAACAATTATTCAAGATCAAAAATCAAATATAAGATTCTCCCCCATCAAGATATTTTTTTTCCTCCCCTCAGCTGGATGTCTACTTTTCCACTTGTGAATCTCGCATAAGTTGATTTATTCTCCTACTGATTAGCTCCACAATTTTTGTGATGAATTTGCTTATGTTTTATCTCTCCGATGAGATATTGGGACTTTAAGGCCTTGCAATATTGTCATCCTAAAATTCCTAAATTAAGTGCACACAGTGAGTTATAATACCCAAGGAATCAGACCATCTTTTAATATAATCTGTAATGCATATTTGGGGAATTTGTATGTAGAGCTTAATATCAATAGTTTATAGCTTATAATAATCATTTAAAAATGAACATGTACATGTATAATAAGAATAAAAATATTATATGGAAAGTGGTTTGAAGATTGAATCATAAATTTCCTTCATAAGTTATTGGCTTCATGTTTCAGGTTAATTATTTCGTTAAATTAAAACTTCTGGGTCACTCAAGGTAGAGTGAGAATCTAATTTTTTAAAAGGTAATGCCTCACAAAGTTTTGCTGATTCTGCAATGCTAATATATTTTATTTCTTTACAGGATACCTTTTTCAATGAAAAGGAAAGATGAAATAGTGCAGATATTGGATTGATACTGGAGGGGCACTGGAACTACCATATTAGTAAGAGTTGAGCACTTTCATTATGGACTAATGCCAGGATTGTATGCAATATATTACAAATTATGTCTACTCTCTTTGTTTTTATTCCATTGGCATTCATATGTTATTTCATTGTTCATGATATAGAAAACTTAATTTTAATTGTCAGGGAAGCAATTTTTGGAATGCACAAAATTGCTTATCCTTCTTTTATAATAAAAGTTAGGCGCTTGTATTATTATACCATGTACATTCCCTAAGTTTTGAGATGCCATGGCTATTTGAAATATACAAAATATTACTATCTGTGTGTGGAAATGGACAGAAAAGTTGCCATACTTAGAATATATTCATCATGAAAACATGAAATCCATTAAAAATAATATAAGAACCAAAATATTTAAAGCAATTAATTTAAATTAACTAATTTATGGAACACTTAAACATATATTTTTGTTTATTTATGGTCAAATTAAATGTGTTTTTGCAAAAAGAAATGAATGAACCTATTAGAATATTGGCATGCATATTATTTGAGATAAAAAATTAAGTAATTTCTGTTTACTATGAAGACACATGAAAGAAAAACAATCCTTTGAGTGAATTAATCAAGTCAATCATTAGAGGAATAAAAAAGACTATGAATCATAGATATAGTACATCAATTTATATAACTTATTATATAACTGAAGTTAGATAGAGTGATTTACTTCCAACAGGTTGTTGATATGAAAAGCCAAATATACTTTTCCTGATGAAAAGTAAATGCACATACATACATTTCTTTTTCCCTTTATCATTTTAAAATATTAATATGTCTTCTAATTCTCAGAGTTGTCCCATGTGGAAAGTTATTACTTTTGTACAAAGACTACAACAATCACTTTAGTGCTATTTTATATGTACAACCTTATTTTTAATGTGTCTTATACTTGTTTATCTCAATGTAGGCTCCACAAATCATCCTTGCTTATTCCTTTCAGTCCAAAATTGATAAATAAATTGCTTCAATATCTTAGGTAATTGAAAAGGTAATTGAAAATGCCTTCATCATCCCTTTCTTTAGGGTCCCACTTCAGGTAGATTAGGTGTCATCATCATTTATGATGAGACTATAGCAGTGAATGCAAAATTCCTATAGATGCAGCAGCAGTTGGTGAAATATATAATCTGCTCTTTTGTAATTATTATTCCTTGGCATTTCTGCCCTGATGAAATGGTCCAACTAATTTATGAATAGGCAGTTTGCCATGCAGACAGATGGCTCTGACTGCAGCCCAGAGACTACGTATAGGCCAAAAATGCTGGTGTTGACAGGATTTTCCGACATAAAAAATCAAATGTCAGTCTCTTAAGATGTGTCATCACTAATCCACTATTTATTGAACAGTGTTCTAATACAATTTTTTCCATCCCCATAAGGAGTGATTATAAAAAGAAGTACTTTAATGGAAAAATAAGAGTTGAGTTTCCTGTTCCAAAGAAAAAGCCAACATTTTATCTTCAAAATGTAATGAATGTAAACATAAAGTATGATTCTATTCCATGATTCTTATACTACTGTGCCAAAGCTGATAATGGCACCAAAATGATTAGACTTATTCCCTTAAAGAAAAATATCATAGCCTCAACAATCATTACTTCTGATATTTATCTATACTTCATGAAAACAAAGTCCTATATTAGATTGCTTTTTAGTAATATTACTTTTGATATATAATAAATCTTAATTATAATATACTCTGAAATCGGTTTCTTTTTCCTTATTTGAAATATAAACTAGAGAAAGTAAACATCAAAAGAATTAGTAACTATATCTTCTAATTTCAATCTTCAATTGAAGCTAAAGCAGATCTACCATACATCGACACTATTATCAAATAGTATTTCTAGTAAGTCATATTTCTTTAAATGTCTATATATGGTACATATGAACACTGGCCTTATTTATCATGTTGTTAATTACCCATGGGATACAATGTACACTACTCTGGTGGTGGGTACAACAAAAGCCCAGAATTCACCACTATATAAATATATATGTAATGGAATTCAACTTTTACCCTCTAAATATATTCAGTTTTTTAAAAAAAGGAATAAAAGAAATAATACAGAACAAAAACAATGCCCTAAAAATTAAAAACAAAAACTGCATGTTTTATTAAATGCCAACATTGTATGAAATGTTTGTTTCGTTGTGGGCTAAGAAGCATAAATAAAATATTGTCTCAAAATGCAAAATAACTTTTCTTCCTACATATTGTGTAGTTGAATAAATAGTAATGGCAAAAATAAAACTGACCATGAGAACTGTGGCATTCATGAAGTCTGAAAATAAAAATAAATTTAAAAATTATATAATAAAAGGGGGCCATTTTGATTTAAAAAAAAAAATCTGTGTTGTGATGATTGGCATGGCTAATGGCATTGGATGCAAGACCTGTATCATCATGGAGGGTTTCTTTAAAAAATTATCACTTGATATTCTAGTGAATTTATTAATAGAAGAAAAGATATTTTATGGTATAGAGGATAAACTATTCCATCTAAATATCACTTCATCTAAATTCCAAAAACTTTGAAAAATATTTGGGACTATTGAAGCAGTTACTTCCTTTTGAACTAGAAAAGATGCTTTGTTAAAAAGTTGATTAAAGACAAAAGATTTTAAAAAGTAATAAATTTATTTAACATATAAGTTAAAATAATTATTTGCCATTTCACTAGTAACTAAACAATATAATGAATACTAAAATAACAAATTTTGAAGCTACATAGCAAGGTTATCAGTATTTATAGATTTGCAATCTTACCAACAGGCAGAAGTTATAAACAGAGACTACATATAAGTAATCACAGTGCTCAATCTCCTTTAAGAAGCCAAACTGCTTGGAATTCTATAGTAAGAACTGTTCATGTAAAGATATATGGCTAGTGCATTAATGGTTTACAAACAGCACTATATAATCCCTGTGCACAGATTCCTGTGTGTAAAGAAAATGATAAAACATAGATCGTATTCTCTAGAAGTTCAATATATAGTTTGTACAATAAGGCGCATATCAAAATGAAGATATAGAAAGAAGCAAACAAGTGATAGAGATATAATAAGAATAGTTTGATATAGGGCATATCAAAATAATGTGTAATATAGATTACTATTTACGAATAAAAGGAAAGGAAATTCTAATATCTGGCAAAAAAGAGGGTATAAAAATTAATTTTTAGAATTGGAAATTTCCAAACAATTATTTAATGTTATGTAACTGTTAAAATTCTTATTCACAAAACCAAATGTTCTGAAAGTATCTTCATCCTTCACAATATCCTATTACCATTTTTTAATTTGAATTATAAAAAGTTTCAATCAAACAGCACAGTTTAATTATATAATTTAGACACATTAATTACCTCGATTTGCTTATAACAAGTATCAAATTTGTGATTATTTAGAGCTCTGACATTCAGATGCTATAGCATAAAATGTACTATGATTCTATTAAACACTTCATAAAATCAATTTTAAATATATTAAACCTATTTTTTCCAAATTGTAACAGTGACAAAAGCAAATATTTTTCTTTAAATTTAGTAAATAATAATTTATCATTTTAACCAATTTAAAGAGGTTTCATTTATACAGCATTGCAAATATTTAAAGTGAGACCAAAATCTACAACTTTTTCCTACATATTTGATCATTAGACCCTTTATTTTTTAAATATCTTGCCAAAATGCTGTTCAATGGGTAAAACTAGAAAACAAACTTTTAATATTTTCAAATTCTAAGAGAAAAAATAAAATAATAAAAGGGAAATATAGACTTGGCAATCTTAATAATAGTATAAACCCAATTGTCAAACCAGGGAAAACTATTGAATATTGAATTGAATATTCCCCAACAGTAATCATCATAGTTTAGTAAGAAACTAACTAGACTAATTAAGAAAAAAAGAGAGAAAGACTCAAATAAATAAAATCAAAATGAAAGAGATGTTACAACTGACACCATAGAAATATTCAAAATCATACGAGACTATTATGAACAATTATACACCAAAATTGGATAACCTAGGGAAAATGGATAAATTTCTAAACATATACATCCTACCAAGACTGAATCATGACGAAATAGAAAATCTGAACACACTAGTGTAAAGTAAGGAGATTGCATGAGTAATGAAAAGTCTCCCATTAAAAACAAAAGGCCAGGACCTGATATCTTTACTGCTGAACTCTACCACACAATTAAAGGAATAACACCAATTTTCCATGAACTTTTTCAAAATTTCAATAAGGAGGAAATACTTGCAAACTCTTTTTACAAGTCTAATGATATCTTGATACAGAAGTCAGACAAGGACATCACAAGAAAACGATAGGTCATATACTTGATGAATATAGATGCAAAAATCTTTACCAAAATATTGGAAAACTGAATTCAAAAGCACATTAAAAGGATTATTCACAATGATCAAGTGGGATTTATTCCCAGGAAGCAAGGATGGTTCAACATTTGTAAATCAATAAATGTGATACAGTTTATCAACAGAGTGAAGGAAAAAAAATCATATGATCATTTCATAAGGTATAGAAAAAGCACTTCACAAAATTCAACATCCTTTCTTGATAAAAGCTCTCAATACATTAGATATAAGAGCAATGTACTTCAACACAATAAAGGCCATCTATAATAAGCCCACAGCTAATATTATACTTAGCAGTAAAAAAATGGAGCTCTTTCTTCTAATATCCAGAAAAAGACAGATACCCATTCTTGTCACTGCTATTCAACATAGTATTGTAAGTCCTTGACAGGGTACTAAGGTGAAAGAAAGAAGGAAAATGCACCCAAAGGGACAATGAAAAGGAAGAAGTGAAGCTATTGTTGTTTGCTGATAACATAATCTTATGTATGGAAAACCCTAAATATTTCACAAAAAAATTGTTAGAATTGATTACAAAATTCAGTAAAATTGTAGAATACAAAATCAACATATGAAATCAGCAATTTTATGTATACCAACAACAAATTTTATGAAAAAGAAAGTCAGGAGAACAATCTCATTTACAATAGGTATAAACAAATAGGAATAAATTTTACCAAAGAGGCCAAAGACTTGTACACTGAAAACTATAAAGCATCAATGAAAGAAACTGAAGAAGAAACAAATAAATAGAAAGATATCCCATGTTCATGAACTGGAAAAGTTATATATTATTAAAATGTCCCTACTACTCAAAACTATCTACAGATTCACTGCAAATGCTATCAAAATTCCGATGTCATTTTTCATGGATATAGAAAAAACAATCCCAAAATTCATATGACACCACAAAAAATCCTGAATAGCCAAGGAAATTAAGAGCAAAAAACAAAGCTGGAGGTATCAGACTACCTGATTTCAAACTACCCTATAAAACAATAATAGTTAAAATATCACTGTACTGGCATAAAAATATACACATTGACCAATGAAACAGAATAGACAGCCCAGAAGTGAACCAATGCAGTTAAGGTCAATTAATTTTCAACAAAGTTGCCAAAAATATGCAACAGGGACAAGACAAATTCTTCATAAATATTGTTGCAAAAAAACCTGTATAGTCATATGTAAAAAAATGAAATGAGACCCTTATCTCATACCTATACAAAAAATAACTCCAATTTGATTAAAGACCTAAGCATAAGATTCAAAATTATAAAACTATATGAAAAGAACATAGGAGAAAAAAACTATGTGGCATTGGTCTGGGAAATGATTTTTTAAAAAATTTAATCACAAAGGTGCAAGCAACAAAAGCAAACACAGCCAAATGCAATTACATCAAATAAAAACCTTACGCGCATCAAAAGAAACAATTAACAGAGTGAAAAGGCAACCTATGATTTGGAAAGCAGTCTGCTTGATAAATAGAAAATGACAAATAAAGATAACATAAAATGTTATTAAGAATCAAATTTAGTCTGTGTTCCTGAGTAAAGACTAAACAGTAAATTATCATATTTTGTACTTAGTTATTTCTACAATATTTAGAATAGAATGATCAGACCATTCAAAGACAATTGAGAAATTTCTTTCAACAATTGAAGTAAAATCACACAAATAAAAATCATGTGTTTGTGTCAAAGTATTTTCATACACTAAGTGAATTCCCATCTTAATGTTTCCAGATAGGCTATTTTCCTTTAAATATAAAATGTTAGTCTAATATTTCTAGTTCTGTAAGCTTTATGTGAAGAAATTTTATAGTACAAGATGAATATTGCAAAATATTGTTTATTGCAGTTTTCATAATAAAGTTATTAAAACAGGAAATACCTCAAATAAATATCCCATGTTAAAAAGTATAGATGTATATCTCCCTCTTTGAAATACTGATTTCATTTTATTTGAATATATATGCAGTAATGGCATTGCTGGATTATATAGTAGTTCAATTTTTAATTTTTTAAGAGACCTCCATCCTGTTTTCCATAACGGCAATACTAATTTACATTCCTACCAACCATATATAAGAATTCTCATTTCTCTGCATCCTTGCTAATTCCGAAATCTTACCTTAGGCCAATATTAAATTGCTCATCCTCAATTTGTATTAAAAAATCAGAATAATGCAGAAATCATGGTAGTTCACATACTAGCCTGTTCAAGTTTTATGCAATCAGGAATCGGCAACTGTGGACAAAATACCATAGTGTGGCTGAACACATGAAACTCCAGAGACATATGTTATTAAACACAACACCCACACACCCTAGATCTTTCACCTTGGTTCATTTTGTTTTGTAAATGTTTAATTTGCAATTCTTGCTGGTTTTCTTCATTTATCCTTGTCTCAGTAATTAAACAACCTTAATTCTTTCTTATTCTCCCTTCTATGTTTCTAACTGTACCTGAACTTTCGTAGGTAAAGTTCTTAATATACAATTCATTAATCTGAATTTAAGAAATCTTTTAAATTAGATTAATATTTTTGAGATTGCTACTTTTTATATTAGCACTCTAGGTAAGAAGTTGAATAATTTTTGAGCAGTTTACTCTTAATGCTATTTATTTTGTCTTGTTAGTATCCATGTGCAATGTGTAGTACACAAGGTTTTGTAAGCCATATATTACATCATAATAAAAATATTTCTAATTTTAAATGTGTGAAATTATGTATGTACAATATTTATGTTATCCATTTTTTCCCCAAAATAATCACACGCATGAGATTGGCTAAACCAATCTTATCACCTCCAAACAAAGGAGCACAATGCAACTGATACAAAACAAACAAAAACAAAACAAGACAAACAAAAATAGTTATGCACATATAGAATTGAACATATTGAAGCTATATTTATAATCGATAAAAAAGAATTGAAGATCATTTGAGCCCAGGAGTTTGAGATTTCTATGAGCTGGGCTGATACCACGGCACTCTAGCCCAGGCAACAGAGCAAGACTCTGTCTCAAAAAAAAAAAAAAATAGCAATTTGAAGAACTGTGTGTAGTGTGTATATCATGCCATTATTTATATGCCAAATGAAAAATTAAATATATGGCTAAATCCTCCAAAAAGGACACAGAACAAAGTAATAGTAGGAATAATGAGAAGCATGGTGTGAGAAATGTTTTTTCATTATATACTGATTTCATTATAATCTTAAACCATAAAAATATATTATTGAACCAAAACCAAATAAATATTTTAAAAATGAAATAAGCTCTAATATTAGCATTACTCATCTCCTGATAAAGGGACTTTAGAATTTTAGTTTTGAGATTTTGTCTGTTCTATGTTTTTATAATATGATACTTTGGTATATTCCATCTTAAAAGAAATAAAGTCAAGATTAATCAGTCTAAGTCAAAAGATCTTTCAAATTTGGAATCCTAGGTTTAGACTGAGGGCTGTTTTTTGTATATACTATGCAATTTTATGATGCATAATCTTACACTGGGAAGTGGATGCAATATCTCTGCATGGGTAGATTGCTATCCTTATCACTCCCAATATGCCCATATGATAACACCTCTGTGCTTTCTTATATTATTCAGGTTAGAGAAGTTTTTCTTTTAATATCACTGCAATTAAAAGAGTCACGTCTTGCCTTCTTCTCTCGTTTTTTTTTTTTTTTTTTTAAATCTGGTGTATCTAACTTTTGAAACTTAGCTCATAACAGTGTTCTCACAACTCAAAAGGATTAAAGCACAACAAAATTATCATAAAATCAAGGTCGGGATATGTTTCTGGGCAGATATATTACTTCTTTTTAAATCACTCTACTGAGATAGGCACTGCTTTCTGCACTGACGTTTATATTAATTCCCCAAAGAATGCTCAAACAAATGTAAGGATGAAATAAAGCAACTGGTTTCTGGTTATTTTTCTCTTTGTTCATAATCATTTGAAAATTCTACTTGATCAGAAAGGGCAAACTTTCTCAATTTGAAGTCCAGTTTTGAATTAAGGAAGTCAGGCAAATTGATGGTTCAATTCAAAGAATCACATAAAAATGTTGAAGGACAACCAAGTACATAGTACATTAACTTATACATTTTGATAGACAGTAAAAGATATTTTTATACTTTAGTGGTTAATTTCACTGTAATTTATACTGACTTTTTTGTGTTGCCTTTGAATCTTTTAATTTCTTCAATTGTGCTATTCAAATTCCTGTATTCAAAATTGTGTCAAAAATACAAAAACAATTGATTACCACCAGTGGATAATTAGTGTCTTCCTGTTTGAATGTGAATTCTGAGAACATGCTTTAAAATTTATCTGAAATCTCTAGACCAATTTCACACTGTTTGGATAATTAAATTTCTCAATAGCTGTTAAATATCAAAAGCTCTAGCTTGTCTGTTTTAGGTAGAAAATACAGTGTCATAAGATCCTTTATCATACGCATACTTGCAAGTGCCACTATCATTAAGAGTAATTCTGTCTGTCTGCATCATTGTTCTAATGACTTTGCAAACACCTTCGACAAAAATGTCATTGGGTGGTAAAGAGATCAATTAACTAAATTTCCTGTAGCTTTGAACGTAAATATATTCTCAAGAATAGGACAGAGACTCCTCTTCTGTGAGTAAAAAGAATTTCTTCTATATATATGTACTCTTGGATGCTCATCAATTAATTTATTATTCCACATTATGCGTTGGTTGAAATTTTTATCAATTTCTAGTACTTGAGAGCCCATTTCCTCTGCTTCTGTGGATATCAACATGTAAAGGAGGTAGACCTCACTCATATTTTCAGTAGCATAGAACTGATACTAATTGAAATTTCTCTTTCATTCTAAGACATGCTTTAGCAAAAGTTACACATATCAAATAAATGTCTCCTGCTCCTATTACATTATGTATGTAGACTATATTTAATATTCTAATGTAGTCATATTTAATGGTGATTTCTAATATTCTTATAGAATATAATATATGTATGAATAATGAAGAATGCTAATGATCCTACTTCCAAAGCAGTACCATGAAAATTCTCTTGTCTATGTCATTTCTCTCTCTTATTTAGCATATTTTCTTAATTGAAATTCCCTCACTCTTTTCCTTTTTCACAAAGATAAAAATGTTTAGAAATTGTATTTTGTTTGAGCTATGAAGTTTTACAATCATGGAAAGAGAGAGAGCTTCTGACTTTGAAAGTTTCACATCTTAAATTTCAATGAAATTATAGTGAATTTAAAGTAAACAGTATTTAAATTGCTTTTTAATGTGATTTTATCTTTTCTATGAAAAATGGAAATTAAAATAACACATTTCCAATAATTTTTCAGAAATAGGCATTTTATCATGTTTCTTGAATAATTTCAATGTGATTTCGTGTTAAAGGTAACAGTTAATGTGGATATATATCCAGATTAACTCTCTGACAATATTGATTATGTTTTCAGGATTCCTAAGAAATGACATAATCTCATGTAAAGAGAAATAAAATTCATAATTTTAAAATAAATTTATAATATGCATACTAATACCTGAATGTGTTAAGTGAAGGAATCACCCACTTATTGCATTTCTCTAGGTCTTTAGTTAAGGACTTTAGCGAAACATTTTTGACATATCTATAAAGAGAAAGTGTTTACTATTATTCCTAAGTATATGCAATTGTACATGTCATTTAAAATTGTAGATAAATGTGTAAACACACATATAGGCACAGGTTATTTTACTTCTCATATGCTCAACCCCAATATAGCCTTAACTTCATTTGACTAAAAACAATCATTCATCATTTTTTATTTTTTAAAAACAAATTTGTGTGATGAAATTTTCGATCATATCATATTATGATTAAAGAACACATTCTGGAAAATCTGAAAAATAACCTGAGATACAAGAAATACTATTGAGACAATAAACTAAAATCTGAGTCTAATTGTTGATTATTTTTTTAAAAGCAATAATTTGAAAATAAAATAGATGATCTTAAGATGGCAATGAGTAGGACAAAGGAAACAATGTTTTTTAAAAAAGTTTGCTAATGTTCCTGAGTACATTATATGTAGTGAGGATACACATACCCTAATTCTAGAGACTGCTAAACAAGCATAAGTTAAAATGCATATCTTAAAGTGCTAAAACGATTAACAAAGGAGTAGAAATATTAATAATGTACATTACTTTAACCATTGAGGAAAACAATACATAGACAAACAAAGTAAGATAAATCCAGTAAAAAGTATCTTTAAAAAAAATGGAGTCAAGAAAAATAAAAATATAGGAGTGATATCAATATTAAACTCAAATGTAGAAGTAACCATAATGAATGTGGATCAGTTAAATTTGTCTATTAATGGTAGGTATTAGCTAATATAAAAATACAAAATCAATAGGGTACTTTCAAGAGAAATCCTGAAACCAACAGAAGATTAAAGCAAAAAAGATAATAAAATGCAATAAGGAAAAAATCAGTTCTAACTTTAATATCTTTTTGGAGTAATGCTAATATCAGACAGGATATTATTTAATTATACATATTCTACTATTTTTAATATCAGATAGATTAGTAGTAAGTCTAATATCAGATAGAATAGAATCAAGACAGAAAACTTTCAAAGAGCAAAATACAGATATTACATTTTGGTAAATATAAGAGCTTGAATAAAGGAATTTATAAAACTGATGCTAAAAAATTGGGACCCTGAAAATGCATAAAGTGAATAAATATATATATATAAATAATAAATGCCTAAAAGTATATAATCTTTGGTAATGAGAGCAATAGAATTAAATTGAAGCTTGGCATAGATGAGATTTTGTTTGTTTTCTTATTCAAAACTTGGCAAAATGACTTAGCTGTATAAGAGTTATCCATGTACTGCCTACTAGTTCAATTGTAAAACATAGTAATTGGTGCCCGATGACTGCAGAGTAATCATGGTAATAGATTAAGCACTAGAATGTTCCATTAAGTGTTATGCTTATCAGAAGTTAGTAGATTTGATCTCAAATATACCTGTGATTGTACAAGTTGATAAATATTATAAAAGCCATGATATATAACTCAGATAAAAAGAGCTTTGTTTGTATGAAAATTGAGTTCAGTACTTTGAAAAGACTCAAGAAAAGCTTCTGATCATTTATTTTAAAGATGTCCAATAAGATTTGGTGGACAGAAATGTGGAAATTGGACAATAAGATTGTAAATAATTTTAATTATTCTAAAACTAAGATTGCTTCAAATGTATAATAATATTTTAATGCCATGGGGAAGAAATAATAACATTGTAGATAATATATTTTGAATATTTTTTTGGAAGATAAACAAAACTATAATCATGGACCCAGTAAGTACCTGAACCAAAATTAAAATATTGATAAATAATGCATGGTTATCCAATTTATGGAAAAATAGACATTACAAATAACAAACATTTTAGTTTTAGGATGTGTGGTGTTAGATTACTTTTAAATTATTTGAAAAATCATATTATGTCTAAGAAGATTATTTTTATTATAATATTACTCATTGCTGAAAAGAATGTAGGTGGTACCTGAAGATTTGGCACAATATTTTCTATATGATTAGTGTTTTCATTTTTCCCTCCTTCAACTCTTGTTTTAAACTAGAAAATATTCTAATAAGAATTAATAGCAAATTGCTTCAGAGATGTATCAGTAAAATAGCCTTAGAAACCTAAGAAGGACTTGGGTGACTTCTGTATTTCCTGAATACCACAAAATCAAATATTCTACCTAGATGTGAACTATCTCAAATTTAGCTAACAACCCTACAAATTTGTTTATATTTAAACCCATCTTGCCATCTCCTGTAAGGATAACTTCATGTCCAATTACTATACTTTTTACTCATGGCTTCTCAGAAAACTTAACATCAACTAATATCTCTTATTCCTCCTGAATATTCAAGATCTCCTTCTCAACTGGATCTTTGCCAGCAATTCTCAAACATAATAAATTCTCTCCTGAATTAAATAAAATATTTATCTTGCTTGGTCCAATCTACCTTACAGATAGATCACCTTATTTCTTGCTTTCTATTCAAAAACATTGTCTCAGCATGGTATAACTTGTTTAATCACTAATTCAGACTTAGAAAATGGGCTATTCTTTATTTTTAGAACTGGCTTCTAATTTCTGACTCTGAATCCCTAGTCTGCCTAATGAGAGATAACTTAACTGCTTTGAGTTAAATTTAGTCCAATCCAGTGATTAATGAATCAACTTGAGATGTATAATTAGTCACAGTCTAGTGAAAACTTTCATTTTGTTCTCTTCCTCAGGTTCCAGGCTTTATAATCAGGAGTGAGGGAAGTGGGTGGGAAGGGAAGTCATGTATCCACTGCTGACAGCAGCACAGTGTTTGGCTCATTTCATATGCTGCATTCTACTATGGATGTCATTCTATTCCAAAAATAGGAAAGGCTCTGAGGCAATCTGGAGTCTATCAGGCATGAGTCTCATGAAGTTTTCTGGTTGAGGTTATTTTATTGATATACATAACACATTGTCTCTGCCAGAAAACTCTGTTAGATGACCTTTTGATCTATAAGACCTCTTGAGGCCCATAACCACCTAAGTATCTTCTAAACTGCCATCCTGGCATCAGGGCACTCTTATGTCTAAGTCTACCATGCTAGCATCTCTCTTGTTGTCTCTGCATTTATTGATATGTTATGCATTTATTATTTATTTTTGATGGTTTTACTCCCTTTATTTATTATTTATTTATTTATTTTATTTCAGGATATCATGGGGGTACAAATGTTTTGGTTGCATGTTATGATTTTGCCTCATCCAAGCCAGAATTAGAGCTGTGCCCTTCCCCCATATGCATTTAATATTAATAGTTACCATTCTCCAACTGCAACTTGAAAATGGTGGTGGTGGTGGTGGTGTTATTTTCATTCCAGAAATCCTATATTTTGGAAAGCAGTTGTGTGAATAAATCAAAGTGTTTCTCTGTTTATCTTTTTTTTTAATTGTGTTCTGCTCTCACTAGCTAGAAAATAGGCAATAAGAGTAAAAATGAAATCCATTATTCTGGTTCATCTAAGATAACCAGTCTCTCCCATCTACCACCTAGTTTATTAACAATTAACTATACATTTCTAAAGTCAAGACATTAACAATTTTGTTTTCTGGTCTTTAGCAACTGTACACAACATTTCATGTATATGATGAACATATGTCTTATATTCTGCATGGATATTGGTTGCAGTAATAAAATATTTTAAGGCACATTTTGAAGTGCCATTTTGCCTCATTTATTGACTGTTCCAATGATTTATTTTTTCATTTACCACTCACACCTTATACACTTTAATGAGCCATGTCTCTGTCCCTTAACTGCAATAAAATGACTTGAAACAGAGTAGATGCATTTCATTGTCCCTGAATATATTTCAGTTGAACTTTCATCACCATCCTCTTCATATTTTTCCACTTTTATTATGGAAAATTTCCAATGGATACAAAATATAATAGTGTAATAAATCCTCATGCCTCTATTACCCAGCTTCAACAATTATGAATTCATGGCCAATATTGTTCCATTTATATCCTTGTATTGTTATCTCCTTCCATAGAGTTATTTTACAGCAAATTACAAACATTACATAATTTTATCATTGAATATTTCCACAGGAAGAAAAAGACCTTTTATAAACATAACTAGAAAATTTTCTGATTGTCTCACAAATTCTTAAGATTTTTTTAAATCAGAATTCAAGAAAGGGTATGCTTTTCAATGTGTGAGGCCATAATTTACATCTTTATTAATGTAAATTCTCTCTTCTTGTCTTTTATCTCACAAGTTGTTTAAGAAACTGGTCACCTCCTTCTACTTTAAGCAATATTTTTTCCTGAGATCCTTGTTGAATTATTTGTTTGAGTTTCCTGCTACTTTTTGGCCACTTCTCTTTTTCAATCTTAATATTATTTTTTTTCCACTTAGATGTTATTATTTGCATAGTTAAATGGTTGTTATCATACCTATGGTCCAGATAACAAAAAGTGAAATATAGATGTGAAGGAAGCAGAAAATTTAGGCTATCTCAACACAGGAGAGCACAGGAACAAAATAAAGTGTTTTGGTAGACCAATAGGCAGCACCCGCTGTAGGACAATTCTCAAAAAATCAAATATTTATATGCACACTTCTCCTTACACACAGATGACAAAATAGAGAAAACTTAAAGATATCCTCATAGTGTTTATATTATCTTCTGTATGGATAACTTAAAAAAATAAAATGTGTGTGTAGTATGTTAATAAATGCTGTAGAGGGAAAAAATCAAAATAAATATAAAAATGAGAGGGAGGAGTTCCCATAGAGAAGAATTTCATGTGAGTAGAGATCTGGGAAGATGTGAGAGACCATGACAATAGTAAATCTACATAAAGGATATTCTAGCAAGAAGGCAAAAGCATGATGGTCATGTTTAAGGAATAGCAAGGAGGACAGCCTGATAGAAAAGCAATAAATGAGGAAATAAATCTTAGACTATGAGATCCAAGAGGTAATAGAGCAGATTTTAGGTGGGAAAGCAGGTGCTTGGCTTTAGATACAAAGTTGGAGATGTACATTAGACATCCGCGTGAAGATGTCAAGAAAGAAGTTGAATTGTACTTGGCTGGAGATGTAAATTTGAAAGCAGTTAGTTTATAAATGCTATTTAAATCCAAAAAAATTGAGTGAGATCACCAGGAAAGTGGACCAGGAAGAAAGAAGAGAAGAGTGGAATGATGATTTATTCCTACAGTAGTGCAGAGTTTAATGGTTTGAGAGATGAAAAAGAACAAGCAAGGAAGATCAAGGACTAGTTAAAAAGAAGAAAAGTTTGTTTTTTTTTAAAAAAATGTTTTGTTTTAGGCAAAGAAAAAATTTCAGAGAAAGAAAGAGAGAGAGAGGGAGGGAGAAACTGATCAACTGTGTGACATGCTGTTATGAATTATACTAGTGAGAGTACTGAGAATTGACTATTGGATTTAACAACATTGAGGTTTTTGAAGATGCTAAGAACAGTTTCGCCATCTCTGTGAGCATGAATTTTTTTTTTAGGCAAAAATAAAAGAATAATTGAAAGTGTGAATGTAGAAAATAATTTGAGTTTTTTTTTATAAACAGAATTGAGAATAAAGTAGTATAGAGGAAGGTGAGGTTAAGTGGATTTTTATATTTTAAGTCCCAGACTTTACATAGTATTTAGCTTCGGTGGCCGAGGGAAAAGTTGATGGTTCAAAACAGAGATGTAAGAATATTTTTGTCCAAGTCTTTTAGTAAATGATAAAGAATTGGATCTAGTAACCAAGTGGAAGGTTTGGCAATAGCTATGAGCACAGAGAGGCCATCCACAGTAATACAGGAAAAAGCAATGTAGAGGCAGGTGGGTTGGTAGATGGTGGAGAAAACTTTCAAGTTTTTTTCTGACTTTTTAAAAATTTTCAAAGTGAAATTAGTCAAGATGTGAACAAAGATACTAGAGATTTGAGGAAATTTGTAGAACAAATGAAATAGTTATTTAAGAGGGTGAGAAAGTGAATGGACTATAGGAATAACGTATGATTATGAGCCATATGAAAGACTCACCTGAAATTAGTGACCATAGAATTAATGTGTGCGAGCAGTTAGCATGAATGTACAGTTTCTCTAGGTTGGTCAACAACATGGTTGTGTGTATACACACACACTTGTGTATATAGGCAGAGAGCTGGATAATCACAATTGTGATTTTGTCCAGCAAACATGGGAAGCAAGAAAACAATACATGGGATCAAGTTGCAGTCATACTTGAGATGTGTGTACAATCTACCATAATATTTAAACTGAGGAAGAAAAAAAAAGACAGCATCAGAGAAGTTGGGATTGTATAAAGATAAGGAGATTAATGCATTGTAGGTTCAAATCAAATGAAAAGATTATTGGATATTAGAACATGAACGCATTGAGGAAGTTGATGGTAATTGATATTATAGAATGATTGCAATTATAATTTTTAGGGCAAAACCATTTAAGAACATGTTCTATAATGATGGAATGGCTGCTATCTGGTCTTTCCAATGCATTAGCCATTAGAAATATAGGACTATTGAAAACCAAAATATGCCACCACAAATTCATTGCTAAAATAAAATCTAGGAATAATACTGAGCCTCTTCTTTGATGGCTTTTGCATGTAATATGTCCTCTTCCTAGAATAGCCTTACCATTTTGCTACTTATTTCCAGAGTAACCATGAAGCCTTACTATAGGTACAACTTCTAATTTTCCTGTTCCCCTTTCCTTTACTGAGTTACATGCCTTTCCAATGTGTTTACATGGCATGTGGAGGGAGGAAGAAAAAGAGAGAAATAAAAATATTAGTGCTGGGAGTAGGAAGGAAAAAGAAGAAAACTATGTGCAACTCATTATAAAAAAAGAAATATCTTCCTAAAATCAGAATGTCCCCACACATGGACTGGACTCTCTTGTGAAGGAGTGAGATTTTCACTAATGAATGCATTTAAAGACAAAGTACATCAGTGCCTGTAAGGAATAAAAGATATTTTTGCAATAGATGACAGCTTTAATTGAATAATTTCTAAATTCCTGGATGAGTTTCAAGGCTCTTGAATGAAAGGTTAGTATAGAAATTAAATATTTCTTAGAAAATATTCTACTGCTATTTCTCACTTGCCTACCTTGCCACCCATGAAGGGAACAATATGATATGTATTATTGCTTACCATTGCCTGGCTATAAGAGTATAGTTAAAAATTGCTAATTGGTAACATAAAAATTTAAGCTTCACTGGCATACATTTTAATAAATGACATGAGGTAATACAAAAATAATAAACAATAGCACATAAGTTTTCTGAGTATGAAATATCAAAATATTTATTTAAAAAATTCACAATTAGATAACTTTATTCCTATTAGAATGGTACTGATTTCTGAAATTTTCTTATGACTCATAAATATATGGCTCCACACAGCTACTGTCAGTCAAACATTAAAGTCACATGAAATTATTGAGTATAGTGCCAGGAAAAAGAAACTTTTTTATAAAGATTGATGATTACACTAATTTTAACATCAGAGAAAGAATGACATGCACTGGAACATTTTTACTTATGAAATAACTAAAATATCAGAAAAACATATGTTCATAGAAAGAACAGAGGGATCAAGTTGGAAAAGCATCTCTAAATGAAGCTGAGAATTAAAAGGGGGCACCATAACCTCTGTTAAAATCTTCCTAACATCATAAATCTTTAGCAAAGATATTCTCTTTAATGCACGGAGAAGTTGGAAAAGATGCTAAGATAATTAGTTTTAATATGATAGTTTTACATTTAGTATTAAATTTGATGCTGCTGACCTACTCTTGATAAAGAACATATTAAATAATTATGTTTTGAAAGGAGAGATTGAACTCATCCAGAACACTCTACATTTGTAATTTGTTCTTATAATTACCAGAATAAGTTTGTGATAGATCCTGAGAAAGCTAAAGGTGATAGAGAATGAAAAACAGAAAGAGAAGGCCAAATTATACCCTAACACACACACACACACACACACACATGAAAAAGCTGGGTTTGTACGTGTGTGTGTAAACATATAGTCAGCTTTAATATCTACATGCATGTATTAAATTAGCATTGAATAAAAACTGAAGTATTGTATCAATATTTTCTCATATATATCTTCTAAATTGAAACTGTTCATTTTGATAAGCACTACTGGCATCAGAGTTTTGTGTACCATTATGATGTGACTATAAGGTGACAGGTACTCCAAGGTATACAATGAGTTTACGAGCATTGACCAGGCTCATAGCAGTGGAAGTAGACCAGATAAGTCAGATTTTGGATAGCATCTGAAATTTGGGCCACTGGAAGTGTTTGATGGAATAAATGCAGTGTGTGAGAGGAGAGAAATCAAGAATGATTCCACTGTGTTTTGCATTTTCTTGAGTGAATTTTTCATTTCCAGAAGTTCTATTTTTTAAGTAATTCAATTTCTTTAGTAAATTTTTTATTAATTTCCTGATTTTTTGTGTGTGGTTTCTTTATTGTTTTTCATTTTCTCTTATATTTCATTGACATTACTTATAAGGATTTGGAATTTGGAATTATTTATCTGTCATTTCAATATTCTGATTTTGGTTGGTTTCCTCTGCAAGAGAGCTGGTATTCCCTTTTGGGGTGACGTTTGAGTATGATTCTTCAGACTTCTGAATTTCTTTTGCTTATTTCTTCTCATCTGGAGCAGCTGTTGCTTCTTATTTTTGGATTTTCTTTCATTTACATAGAGCTTTCTTTGCTCACCTCACTCATACAGTTGTGTTTGTAGCATATGTTGGGTGAAAACCTTTAGCTTTATTTGTACGCATGGTTCTTTCATAGTGATCTATGTTCTGGATGGATGCCTTGGTTATAAATACCTTTGTTATGCCTTGGTGTGATGGTATTCTCAGTTGCTAGTTGTTTGTATGCTATAGGAGGGATGAACTACATTAGTGGGCATATTTCCTGACTCTCACTGATGAGGGAGGGTGGAAATCTTTGAAATCCTTTTTCTTTCCCCAGCCCTGTGGTCTTCTTAATAGTGTAACTTGTAATGGCATACCCAGTTTAATCTCTGAGACAGTAGGTAGTGTTTATGGGTGAGAATCAACCACAGATTAAGATAGACCCTCATAGCTTGAAGACAACACCTTAGAATTAAACAAGTCAGTCAAAAATAAAGAACAGAGAATTAAGAGGAAGGAATAATGCTTACAAGAAATAGGCAATTATGTAAATAGGTCAAACATAAGAATTATAGACATTCCTGAGTGCAAAGAAAACACACAGGGTTGGAAAACCTTTTTGAGGGAATTGTTCCTCTAGTTGAGGAAATATTCCCTGGTCTCACTAGAAATTTAGATATCCAGGTACAAGAAGCTCAGCAAACACCTGGGAGATGTATTGCAAAGAAGCAATAACCATGACATATAGTCATCAGACTAGCCACAGTTAACATGAAGGATGACACCTGCCAGCTATAAGGTAAAAACATCAGGTAACTTACAAAAGAAAAGCCATCAAGCTAACTGCGGACCTCTCAACTGAGACCTTATAAGACAGAAGGGATTGGGGCTCCATCTTCAGTCTTCTTAAACAGAATAATGGTCAACCTAGAATTTTGTATCAGTCAAAACTAAGTTTCTTATATGTGAAGAGAATAAAGACTTTTTCAGGCAAGCAAACACGGAGGGAAATTATCAGGACCAGATCTGCTCTGCAGGAAGTACTCAGATCTGCATTATATATCAATCAGCACAATAGAAACCCACCAGTGTAAAATAACGCAAAAGCTAAAGTTCAGAGCCCATATAGAATATTGGCTCAAGAGGCAAAACAAAGCAATAAGTTTCTATGCAACAGGATAAACAGAAATATATCCCAATTATCAATTCTTTCAATAAATATGGATAGCTTGAATTCCCTATTCAAGAGACAAAGGCTGGTTGAATGGGTAAATAAAATACAAGCCAAGTATCTGATGTCTCTAGGAAACACATGTGACCCACAAGGACTCATTCAGGCTCCAAGTGAATGGATGGAAATATTTCATGCAAATGGAAATCAAGAGAAAGCAGATGTGGCCATTCTTATATCATATAATATAGACTTCAAATGAACAATGGTAAAGAAAGACAAAGACAGTTATTATATGACAGTAAAGGGAGCATTTCATCAAGAAGACATAACAATTCTACAAATTTATGCACCCAACACAGGTGTGCCCAGATTCAACCATATTAAAGTACATGCCCTTAACTCATATCTGTTCTCATAGCTCTGTGAGGAGATGGGCACAGAGCACATATATCTTCTCTTATACACAGAAGTGAGATGGCTCTCTAAAGGTAGATCACTGGCCAGAGTTTTTGAGCTATGAGAGCCACTTCAGAGATTTCTCTTAGAAAAACAGTCACCACTGGCAGCACATTTTGGTGACATAGAATGTGGCACAAAACTTCCTTACTTGTGTGACACATTCAACTTGCTCTACAAACTCAATCTGTCATTTCAGGGAGAATGACAACTGTGCTCAAGTCAGCAGATAAAGTGGCTGCATTCAAAGCCAAACTGGAATTGTGGGGAAATAAGTGAATATTGCAATTTTGACATGTTTCAAACATTAGCAGGGATTTTGACATGTTTCAAACATTAGCAGAGATTTTGGAAGAGACTGAGCCAGAGCCTTCTTTCTCCCAGCTGGTGCATGATCAACCATCTCAGCTTTCAAGAGAGTTTGAGCATTACTTCTCAACTACAAAAGACCCCCACAGTGAGAAGGAATGGATCCGAGACCTATTTGTCAATAAGCTGGGTGAATCGACTTTGTCTGTTCTAGAGGAGGATCAACTGCTTGAAATCACAAATGACAGTGGTCTTAAAAGCATGTTGGAGACAACTTAAAATCTCCATATGTTCTGAATTAAAGACAAAATGGAATATCCTGAGATTGCCACAAAAGCACTGAAAAACCTGCTTCCATTTCCAACATCCTGTCTCTATGAAGCAGGGTTTTCCTCAGTGACAGTAACCAAAATGAGATTATAGAGTAGACTGGACATAAGCAACACACTCTGGGTGTCACTGACTCTCATCACTCCCAGATGGGACCGTCTAGTTACAGGAAAACAAGCTCAGGGCTCCCACTGATTCTGCATTATGGGGAGTTATATGATTATTTCATTATATATTACAATGTAATAATAATATAAATAAAGTACACGATAAATGTAATGTGCTTGAATCATCTCAAAACACCCCCTCCTCCCAGTCCATGGAAAAATTATCTTCCATGAAGCTTGTAAAAATGTTGGGGATAACTGTCTTGTAACTTTTCTATTCCACTAGTTTGTTTACTATTAAATCTGAATTATTTGAAATTGGGAAAATAGGGTGATTAAAAATTGGAGTGTGAAACTCAGCCAGGTTGAATTAAAATTAATTAGGCCATATATTCATCATTCTCATTTCCCAAATCACATTTCTATAGTAAAAATTTATAGCTCTCTATGTAGGTATCCTTTTATTTCCTTGGGTATAAGTCATAAAACAAATGATTAGTACTAGAATAAAAAAGGTACAATAACTATATATTTTTATCACAAGTTGAAATTTTGAAAATGAATGGTAAATAAAATTTCAGTTAAGCTATTTTTAAAATCTAAGTCAGTTTAAATTTCTTATCAGTCTTCTCCATTTATATGGCTTACAATATTTAAAATTTTATAAGTTTTTTTATTCTTTAAAACAGTACATGACTACTTCTGAGAAAAATCACTCGCAACCTTAATTATTATTCCTCAAATTATCATCACCATCAGCATAAACTTTATATTCCATTTTCTAAAGTCATGACAGTTAAAAAGAGAACCATTTTCCCAAAAATGTGCCTATGTAGTTCATATCAACATATTGTAATATTAGTAAATTTATTGCTCACAATGGTAAGCATTTTTAAAACATCACTTAATATATTATCCATCTTGAATTCATTTTTGTGCATGGCAAGAGATATAGACCCTGTTTCATTCTTATGCATGTGGCTATCCAATTTTCCCAGCATCATTTATTGAATGGGGATCCTTTTCCCCAGTGTATATTGTTGTCTGCTTTGTGGATAAAAGAGTTAAATGTATAAGTCATGAAACTGTAAGATTTCTAGAAGACAATGTAGGAAAAACTCTTCTGGATATCAGCCTAGGCAAAGAATTTATGACTTATACCCAAAGACAATTACAGAAACAACAAAATAAATAGAACTTGATTAAATTATAAAGCTTCTGCACAACTAAGGAACAGAACAAATAGATAACCTACAGAATGGGAGAAAATATTCACCATCTATACATCCAATAAAGGGCTAATAAACAGAATCTACAAAGAATTCAAACAAATCAGCAAGAAAAATACACTCAACCCCATTAAAAAGTGGGAAAAAGACAAAAATAGGAGTTTTCAAAAGAAGATAAACGGCCAATAAACACATGAAAAAATACTCAACGTCACTAATTATCAAGGAAATGCAAATTAAAACCACAATTAGATATCACCTTACTGTTGTTAGAATGGCTTTTTATTAAAAAGTCCAAAACAATAGTTGCTGGGATGGACACAGAGAGAAAAGAATGCTTATTCACTATTGGTGGGACTGCAAATTAGCACAACCTCTATGAAAAACAGTATGGATTCCATAAAGAACTAAAAGTAGGCCTACCATTCAATCTAGCAATCCCACTACTATGTATCTACCCAAAGGAAAATAAGTCATTTTATCAAAAAGACACCTGCACTAGAATGCTTATTGCAGCACAATTCACAATTGCAAAGATGTGGAATCAACCCAAGATCTTATCAATTCTTGAGTTGATCAACAAAATGTGGTATATGTATACCATGAAATACTTCTCAGCCATAAAAAGGATGAATTAATGTCTTTTGCAACAATGTGGATGGATCTGGAGGCTATCCTAAGTAAGGTATCTAAAAAATGGAAAAACAAAAACCACTTGTAGTTGCTATTAAACTGGAACTAACTGATGAGCACACATGTGATGAGCACAGAGGGAAGTAAAACACAATGGAAATCAATCAGGGGTCAGGGGATGAAGTGTTGGGTGAAACTCAACTTAATGAGTACAATGAACACTATCTGGGTGATGAGCATGCTTTTATAGCCATGACTCAAACATTACAAAAGTGATCCATATAATCAAAAACATTTGTACCTTGTATTATTTTGAAATAAAGAAAAATCACTTAATATATTACAAAATACAATATTTTAAAAACAGTCACAATAGTCAACAATAATCAAAAGAATTAGCCTTCTTTCTTTTTCTTTTGATGCAGGGTCTTGCTCTGTTGCCTAGGCAAGAATGCAGTGGCATAGTAGTAGCTCATCGAAACCCAAACTATTGAGCTCAAGTGACCGTCTTGCTCAGCCTCCAAAGTAGCTGGGACTACAGGCACACACTACGACACCCAGCTAATTTGTTCTATTTTTTGTAGGGAAAAGGTCTCACTGTTGCTCAGGCTGGTCTCGAACTCCTGACCTCCCATAGTGCTATGATTATAGGTGTGATCCACCACACCAGGCCTCTTATTCTTTTAAAATTGACATGACTATTGAAGGCCTTCCTGTTTTATTTTTGTTTGATTTGTTCCTTGTCTTTGTGAATTTATACATAATGAAGATAAAATAGGCTATTGAAATATTTCAAAGATCAAATTATGTATAAGGTGTACTTATATATTTTCAATTCAGAAGGTAGAAACACTTTGGCAAAAATTCACTGTTTATATATTGTATGGATGCATTTATGCAAATGTTTGCATAATGCAAGCATTAGAAAATAATTTGCTGTTTGTAAAACATTAATGAGGCATCTTACAAATCACTATATTCATTTTTAGAACATTATTACATGAGTAATTAAACCAAAAAAATTTTTCCTAGTGGCCTGAAGGAGTGAAAGGTTAATGGGTTAATGAAGTCTCACAAAATAAACAGTAAGAATTTAACTTTTTTTCAAACAGTAGGTGGTAAATTAACAGGTAATCATATTTGCATTTAGTATGCATTCACATGTCAATACAGTATACTAAGAGATTTTTTTAGCTGACAGCATGCATTATTTGAACTATATTATTTCTCTGCAAACATCCAAGTAAATGAATATTGGACAGGCAAAAATTGATATTTTTATACTATGATTCTCTGCAAAGTTATTTGACGCAAGGGTATATGTCACACCACATGAGGTAAAGTTGAGAATAGGTGGCAAAGGCATAGAAGGAGAGATAACCTGAGGTTAAGAGGAAGGAGAGATCCAAAGACAAATAAGGTCTTAATTTAAGAACCTGTGCTGATGGAACTGAAGGATCAAACATCAGTAAGTTTCACCTTGGACTTAATTTCACAAAAACTCTGCAGAATATAGCAAAGACTCAGACTTAAGGTGTCAACGGTTAAGCAGAGTAATAAGGTGTTGAGACATACAGGAATTTGCAGTCCTCAAAGATAAGAGAGATAAATTAAGTGTTGGGTGATACTTGGGGAAAGTCATGCTAGTAAAGTCTCTTAGATAGGAAGCTTTTCTTTATTTTTTTTTAAAGAAAGTCTCAGAAAGAGTATTTATGTAAATGTATGAATAGCAAGTTTTAAAGAATTAATAATTCTTTGTCAATTAGTATCCAGGAATGAAGAATTGACAATTATTCTTTGTCAATTAGTATCCAGGAACCTATGTGGCCACTGTTAAATTCTGTGTGAAATGGGGAACATACAGACAAGACTGTATGTATTAACCTTGAAGTTTATACACTTTTCAGGTCAGGCAATTACCACAGTTATCCTGGTTACTTATTTAAGGATATGGCGAAGAGAGTCTCCAAAAAATGAACTGATAAATGTGAGTTGAGGGAAAAAAAAAATCAATTTCTTTTTTTTGAAAGGACAGATCCAGAATTGTAATGATGGAAAGAATATAACTGAATTGATATAACTGAATTCTAAGATTCAGTTAAAATGTCTCTTGAACAGGTTGGAACAGGCAAATGGTCTAAAGCATTGGAGTGTGGGTAAGCTAGAGAAGTTCATGAGATTGGGATGGGGTAGGATAAGATGCTTTGGTTAATTCCAAAGGCATTAAAGAACTGTGGTGTCAGACTTTGTATCTAACTAAAAGATTTACTTATGGGATCTCAGTGTATGGGGGATTCTGGGTCCCCATGAATCAAGCCCAAAGGTAAATCTTAGTATTGATGTACATAGTGAAATTTAACATACGATGTAATGCAATAATTTCCACAGGAGACAATTCTGTAGTAATAATGCTAGCCTACTCTTTTTGACTATTTATATATTAGATCCTTATATAGGGGTTATTACTAATTAATATTTAATAAAAACAGAAGAAGTATATATCATAACAAATTTGAAATTCTTTAGGAATCTGGAATGCAGTATTTTCAAAAAAAGGAAGTTGTGAAAATTTTGCATATTAAAAGGTGAGATTTTCTTTGAAAATTTAATTAGATTGTGTTTTATATAAGAAAAAAGCAATAAAAATAAATGAACAAAAATATTTCTCTTTTCCATTCCCTTGCTTCTAATAAGCAATCTTGAAGGTATATAAAACAAGTAGAAAAGAATGAAGAACATGTGTGGAACAGATATAAGTGAAATATAAGTAAAAGCAAACATTATATCCAAATTAAACCATAATGGCATCATCCGGTAAACATCCTGCTTGATCAGGGGTTACTTTTAATCCCAACTCAACTCCATGCCTCTCTTCACATTTCTTATTCTCAGCGAAGTGCTACTGCAGTGTATATATCTCTATCTATCTGTCTGTCTGTCTGTCTATCTATACCCAGAAACAGGATATATATGCAGAAGGATATTCCAGCTTGGAGCTATGGGATGTAGATTCGAGTGTATGGTTGCTGCCTCTACTTTGTCCTTTATGCTAAGCACACTTGATCTATTAACTTCTTTCTTATGAGCCTGTATTTTTGATGCATTTGATTTGATGAGGTTATAAGGATAGCCAGGAAAGAGTGAGATAGATTTTATTCCCTAAACTTTATGCCTAGCCTACTCAGTGGCCATCCATACATTAATAATAATTGATGCACTCAACAGTTCTATGTGTATGCATAAGGACTAGTTCTGTTTAGTTAAGAATACTGAGAATTATAGAACTTAAATAAATTACTCGTGTTCTACCTATTGAACATATCTGAGATCTGAAGCCAGTCTTGTGCTTCTAGGCTCTTAATATTAGGCTTGCTATCTATTTATTAATTTATGCCTTCACTTATTAATTCATTTGGAAACCTTATAATAAAGATACCACATGAGACACTGTTCAAGACTAGAAGTAAATATTCTAAGCACGGTATTAAGTCTCATTGAGGATAAATGTGGACTGTCCAATGACATGGGAGTAAACAAAAAATAAAAGAAACATTATGACAGTCTTTATTCCATACAGTTAACAGCAAACTGATTTAGAATAAGTTAATAGAGATGAATCCAGGCATACATCATTGTATTGTACTTCACAGATATTGCTTTTTTTTGTTTTGTTTTTACAAATTGAAGGTTCATGATAGCCCTGTGTCAAGCAAGTATATTGGAACCATTTTTCCTAAAGCATGTCTTAATTTCATGTCTCTGTAGCATATTTTGGTGATTCTAGCAATATTTCAAACATTTTAATCATTATTAATCATTACTATATCTGTTATGGTGATATTTTGATCATAGATCTTTAATGCTACTATTGTAATTGTTTTCGGGCACATGAACTGTGGCCACATAAGACAGCAAAGAAGGAAACATATTGTGTATGTTCTTACTGCTCCACTGGCTGACTATTTCCTCATCTCTTCTCCCTTTCTCAGGGGCTCCCTATTCCCTTAGCACACTATATTGAAATTAGGCCAATTAACAACACTACAATGGCCTCTAACTGTTCAAGTGATAGGAAGAGTTGCACATCTTTCATTTTAAATCAAAAGGTAGAAATGATTAAGCTTAGTGTGTAAGGCATGCTAAAAGTCAAGATAGGCCAAAAGCTAGGCCTCTTGTGCCAGTTAGCAAAGTTGTACATGCAAAGGAAAAGTTCTTGAAGGAAATTAAAAGTGCTACTCCAGTGAATACATGAATGATGTAGCACACAAATAAGAAAGAGAAACAACCTTATTGTTTATATGATAAAAGTTTTAGTGGTCTAGATAGAAGATCAAATCATCCATGACATTCATTTAAGCCTAAACCTAGGCTTAAGCCAATACCTAATCCAGAACAAGGCTCTAACTCTCTTTAATTCTATGAAGGCTGATAAAGGTAAGGAAACTGTAGAAGAGAAGTGTGAAGCTAGCAGAAGTTTGTTCATGAGGCTTAAGGAAAGAAGCCATCAACATAACAAAAGTGCAAGGTGAAGCAGCTATTGCTGATGTAGAAGCTACAGCAAATTACCCAGAAGATGTGGATAAGATCATTGATGAAAGTGGCTATACTAAACAACGGATTTTTCCATGTAAACAAAACATGGAAAGATCCCATGGTTGATGTTGGAAGAAGATGCTATCTAGGATTTCACAGCTAGAGAAGAAAGGTCAATGCCTTGGTTCAAAGCTTCAAAGGACAGGCTGACTCTCTAATGTAACTGCTGACTTTAAGTTGAAGCCAGTACTCATTTACCACCCCCGAAATTGTAGGGCCCTTAAAAATTATTTTAAATCTACTCTGGCTGTGCTCATAAATGGAACAAGAAAGCATGGATGACAATGCATCAGTTTACAGTATGGTTTACTGAATATTTTAGGGCCAGTGTTGAGAACTACTACTCAGAAAAAAGGATTCCTTTCATTGCAATGCGCCCGGTCACCCAAGAGCTCTGATTGAGATGTACAAGGAGATTAATGTTGTTTTCACACTTACTAACACAACATCCATTCTGTAGCCCATGAGTCGAGGAGAAATTTGAACTTTCAAGGCATGTTATTTAAGAAAAACATTTTGTAAGGCCATAGCTGCCATAGGTAGTGGATTCCTCTGATGGATTTTGCAAAAATAGATTGAAAACCTTCTGAAAATGATTTCCTATTCTAGATGCCATCAAGGATGCTCATGATTCATGGAAAAAGGTCAAATTATTAACATTAATAGGAGTTTAAAAGAAGTTGATTTGAGCAGTCAGGGATGATCTGGAGGGGTTAAGATCTCAGTGGAGGAAGAAATCACAGTTGTGGTGGAAATAACAAGAAAACTAGAATTAGAAGTGGAGTCTGAAGATGTGACTGAATTGCTGCAATATTATTTTAAAACTTTAATGAATGAGGAGCTGCTTCTCATGAATGCAACTCCATCATTCTTATAGATGAGCAAAAACAGGGGTTTCTTGAGACAGAATCTTTCTGGTGAATATACTTGTGAACACTGTTGAAATTATAACAAAGGATTTATAATATTGCATAAATTTAGTTGATAAAGCAGTAGCAGAATTTGAGAGGTTTGACTTCAATTTTGAAAGAATTTCTACCATGAGTAAAATGCTATCAAATAGCATTACACACTGCAAAGAAATCTTTTTTTGAAAGTAAGAGTCAATCAATGCAGCAAACTTTATTCTTATCTTATTTTAACGTACTGTCATAGTCACCCCAACTTTCAGCAACCACCACCAGTCAGTGGCTATCAACGTTGAGGAAAGAGTTTCCACCAGCAAAAAGATGGCAAATTGCAGAAGGCTTGGATTATTATTAGCACTTCATTTTTTTAACCATAAAGTATTTCTAAATTATGTACTTTTTAAAAATATAATGCTATTACACACTTAATAAAATATGGGTATAGTATAAATATAACTTTTATATGCATCAGGAAACCAAATATGCATGTAACTCATTATATTGCTAGATTCACTTTATTGAGGTGGTCTGGAACCAAACCCGATACATCTCTGAGGTATGCTTGTATTCAGAATATTAATTTAAATAATACAGTACCAATTTATTTAAAAGAGATCATTCATTTCTTTTGACAAATAGAGGTGACGATGATATATATTGTCAAAGCTATAGAATTGAAAAATAAGTCATGTCTAGGAACATAATATAATACATTTTTCTATAATTAAATAAAAGTAGTATACAGCAAGTCCCTATTAATTAGTGTTTTTTTTCTTACATTTCTAGAAATGAACTATTGCATTGGTATCTAATATTTGTATTTTCAAAATAGATTATATATTAGAAGTACCTTGGAAATCACTGTGCCCAGTTTCTAACACAATGCAGGGATAACTTCTACAACACCCACGAAGTATGTCTCTGTGAGTGTGTGTATGGAAGCCAGAGGTGGAGGGAGAGAAGGAGCTGCCATTTCATCTCTTTCTTAATAACAGAAGCTTCAATGTTTCAACTGAAAACCAATTATAATCTTCAGTCATATAATTACAAAAAGTTCTTTCTCATAATGTACCAAAAAAATGTTTTGCTGGAAGTTATAACCATTGGCCCTAATTCTGCCCTTTGGAGTTAAGAAAACAATCTAATCCCTCTTCCACATGGTTCTAATAAAAGTATTTATTAAAAAGTGGGAAATTTTTATTTTCTTGTGCTGTAAGGGAATAGAGAGAAGAGCCCAAGGGAATTCCTTTCTGTTGTTTGCCTGCATGCCAACACAAACTGCTTTAAAAAACTGTGCTGTAACATGGTCAGGGATCAACGTAATGAATACTGGTGCTATAAAAATGGCTAGTACACACAGGAAACACAAAATCAAGTGCAAGGGAAATTATCTGGGGAATTCAAACTAAAAGAAATTCTGGCTACTGAAGAAAATACAGTTCTTCAGGGGATTAACACAAAATTCCTTTTACCATTTTCAGAGACAGAAAATCGGGGAAAGTTTATGAGTAAAGTTTATCAGGACAAGTTTTAAAAAAAAAATCACTGAAAGAAAATAACATCCAATATATTTATTGAAGTATTTGAGTGTAGATATGTATTACCTAGGTTATAAGCAACATTTTTAATATTTTATTTGCAGTGCCACAAACCTACATAAAAAGTACAGAAAATGAGACAATACACATGTATGAAATATTTAGATGTAATTAACATTTTTCCATAGTTGTTTCATATTAGTTTGTATGAAAGAACACAATATTACAAAGAAAGTTTATGTCCCAAGATATTATAAACTCATGCTATTTCACATCCTTCCCCAAAAAGTAACTATTTTGAAGTTTCTTACATTAATATATTATATATTATTCCCAAGCATATCTTTATATTTGTTATTTATTTATGCATATATAAAAATATATACTATTTTTGATATTTTAAACTATAAATAGTTTCAACTAGTATCAAATTACTAGTTTCAACTACTATCAATTTACTAGTTTTTAAATTTGATATTCTGTTTTTATGACATGTGTATTGATACATTTTGCTCTAATTAATTTATTTCCATTATTATAGAAAATTGTAATGAATTTTTTAATCCATTTTTTTTTTAGTAGATAGGTAGGTCAACAACAAATGCTGGCATGGATGTGGAGAGAGAGGAACACTCCTACACTGCTGGTGGGACTGCAAACTAGTTCAACCTCTGTGGAAAGCAATATGGAGATACCTTAAAGCAATACAAGTAGAACTACCATTTGATCCAGCAATTCCACTATTGGCATCTACCCAAAAGATCAAATGACACTCTACAAAAAAGACACCTGCACTCGAATGTTTATGGATTTACATTTTTGCGGTGTACACAGTACCAGGAGTAAGATTCTTGAAACAGCCTTTAAGCCTATTTCAATGGCTGAAGCTATTTTTTTTCCTTGATTGCCTCTAAAGATACTGAAGAAAATGATGCCTTACAGTTGGGGAGAAACACAGACTCAATTTGGAGCATGATATGGTTGCCAAAACAAGTTATAAATATGCATAAAAGTATTAAGCTTTTTAAAAGTTTCAGATGGAGTATGATAAACACTGGGTGCGTCTCTGAAAATGGGATATCTACCTACATAATAAAAACAAAATAAATCCAAATGTAAAATAAAATGAAGTAGAAATAAGTATTTAACAAGTATTACATATTTTGAAGCAGAGATATTTTGAATTTATGAAAACACCATCATTTTGAAGATATATTTAAATTAATTTGTTTCTGACACTTTTTTTTTTTTTTTGGCTTAGTCTAAGGATCCAAAAGGTAAATATCACCACTATAAGAGGCCCCACACTGAATTGCTATGTTTTGAAGTAAGAATGAAGTACTATTGCCCTAGGAGAAAAGAAAGAAGGTTATCCAATATATCCATTGGAATGTTGATAATATATTTTTTTAGTAATACTTGGTGACTAGTTGGAAGTCACATTTAATGACTGTAGAATTCTAACAAGAAAATGTGAAAAATATTACCTTATGTCTATGATATCAGAACTTTTGTTGGTTGGTTTTTTAGTTTTATTTATAAATATTTAGCTAAGGAAAGGCGTAGTGAATTTGGTTAACTAATTACTAACAGGTTATAGAAAATTCACCGTTTCTTGTGACTCAAATATTTCAAAAATGTTAACAGCTGTAAATTAGTTTTCATTTCATATAATAAATATATTTCTGTATTTTGCTATATAACCATACTGCTAATTGTCTTTACTAAAGAGATGTAAGTATGACTATTGTAATGTTAGAATCATAATAAAGAAGATACCACCACTTTTCTTTTCCAGATAGCCTTATTTTTAGACTGTTCTCAAATATATCACTTAATAAATTTAATTTCAATGTCAACATGATTTTTATGAAGCCATTCCATTTTTATAACCACTGTGAAGTCTTAATAGATATGCATATGTGTATAAGATAAATTATATAAAAATACTAATTATATTCAGATCTCTTCAAATGCTTTATGATACATTAAGAATGGCCAAAGATTTCTGGGTTGTATTATTTAAAACTGGATATATAAAATTATATATAATATATGTACACACACACACATATATACCTATATCTACCTATAGGTAGATAGGTAGATATAACTTTGTCTCATTCCTTATCACTTTCTATAAATCTCAGTTAACCTCAACTGTGGAATTGATGATAGAATCAGCAACATGTGTGAAACTTATTTCACCCTGTACCAGCTGTCCTCAATTGTTGCCTCCAGACCTGTAACCCCAACATCTCCTGAGACCTGGTTAGAAATGCAAATTCATGGTCTCAACACAGATCCGCTGAATCAGAATGTCTGGTATTGAATTCAGCAACCTATATTTTAACAAGCTCTGTATATGTTTCTTATGCACAAATAAGTAGAAAGCAAAATAGTGGTTACCAGAGGCTGAGAAGAGTAGGGGAAAGAGGGGTTGGGGAGAGGTTGGTCAGTGGTCTAAGTTACAGTTAGATAGGAGGCATAATTTCCGGTGTTCTATTACAGAGTAAGATGACTATAGGTAGCAATAATGTATTATATATTTCAAAATAGGTAGAAAAGAGGATTTTGAATGTTTTCACCGCAAAGAAATGACAAGTGTTTGAGGTGATAGATATGCTAGTTACCATGATTTGATCATCATGCAATGTATACATGTATCAATACATCACCATGTACCCCATAAATAAGTACAATTATTATGCATCAGTAAAAAAGGAAATAAAGCTTTAAAAAAGAGTGTCATTCTAAATGCTCAATTTAAGACTTAAGTTATATGATATTTTGACTCCTCTAACTAAAAGTGGTTCAATGATGCCATTATTTTCTGACTAATTTTCTTTTAAACCTCGCCTTACTCATTGCTAATCAACTTTCATGACTGTTAATACAAATCAATTTGGCTGCCATTCACAAATGTTTATATTATTTCACTCTGAAAAGAAAAGCTAGCAAAGTGCAGTGTGGTTTGTTATGATTGCAAAAAAAAAAAAAAATGTTGTTGTTGCTGCTTTTTTTCCCCCGAAAGTATCCTGGCTAGTTCATTTCACACCTGCCCACACAGAAGTAATAGAGAAGATGTCTTTAAGCAATAAGTACAAGTATAAGCACACTGGCAATGAGTGCTATTTTCTTTAGTCAGAAGAAGTGGGGCACAAATTTGCAAGGAATATTCAAGCTATTTGTATGATACAGTATCTTGGGTTGTAGCACCAATTATGTGGCAATTATCACTCTAGATGCATTGCAAGCATATTGCAAGTATAGATTAGCTAGCCATAGCTGAAAACATTATTTTTATAGCAAATATGAAGATTGATTAGGCCAAATATAGAGATATATTTCTCATGTTACTTTTATTAATGCTTAGGTATATTAACAGAGGACACATGCTCATTATTAAAGTAATGAAGCATATAATATTATATTTAATATTGAGTGTATTCAGAAATATCTATAATATTTTAGAAACTATTTGCTCCAGCTCTAATTCTAATAGTGAATATATTATTCGCTGGGTGTGTACACACAAACTAATAATGCAAATTCAAGTGTCCAGAAAATACTTTCAAGTCATTCACAATTGTGGCAAGATGAGGACGAAGCCTGAAGGAGAATACATGTGAACTTCATGGACTTTGCCCTCCATTCTCATTACTTGCACGCTCAGCCAATGTTGCAGCTTCAGCAATATGAGGAAACACACTCCTACACAGCTCTTCATTTCAGGCAGTTGAATTTTTTTTGAAGGGTCTGTCTGGTTTTAGGCAAATATGCTGGGGGGTGGGAGGGTTTAGACAAAACCTCTTGCTGCATCTGTTGATTCTCAAATGTTTTCAGCTCAAAATAATTTTTATGCCACAGTGATATACTCTGGATCTATTTATCATTTCATTTTCTTGTCAATGGTGCCAACTTGAACCAGGTGAAAAAAAAATTAGGGGCAATAAAGATCTAATCATTCTTCTTGCTGTCATCAATCTGGGTTACCTGGCATTCACACTTATTGTATTCCTGATGGGATTTCTAATTATACATGCTAATTAATCACTTTACTTTTATTACAACCTTTTCTACATTGACATTTTTTCCTTTCCAGACATTTAGTCAGCAATAAAACCAGCAATAACAAAAACAAGAATCTGTCACAATCTTGCACTCTTTAGGTTTCTTCCAATAGTTTATAGGCCTCTATTTTCAAACATTTATGTGAAGAAAGAGTTCTAGCCTACAGAAGAAAGTAATGACAATGGTATAAACTGACAAAATATACATATACACATAGAAATGGAATATGCTTGCATTTATCAGTAATTTTATAATGCCTAAATAACTTGTATAGTTCACTAAAAACATCAATTACCTTCTAAGGCACCCATGGTTTTAGTCACTGAAAACAGTGTAATCATACAGACCAAACAAAACCACTGCCAATGCACTTTTAAAAAGAGAATGAAACATAGTCGAATGACTTTTATTTTCCTGTCCTTGATATGACAGCCTGCTTATAAAATTAATTACAAAATTAATACATCAATGTGTTGCTTATTTAGTCAGAAATTTCTTGACATACGGAAACAAAGCCTGGATGGAAATCCATTTCAGTCACCTAGAGAGAAACATATGAATTAATGGAATAATTTGTTAATTAAAAATCCTAAACTGTCCAGCAAAGCTATTCAGTTCCTAGGTTTGAACAACATTGTAAATGCAATATGATTAGGAGCTCTCTTTCTGTTGTGTCTTGGTTGTTTCTGAGCACAATCAATTTGACAAGTATCCCGTGAGTTGCCCCTGCAGCAGATGCTCCCTACACTCTCATCAGCTGTCCAGAGCTCCCAGAAAATGAAGATAAAACAATTTCACACTTGTCCTTAAGATTCTCAGACACAGTGTTCTATTGAATTATTCTCAAATGTAAGTTATTAGTCTTACAAAGCAGATGTTGTAATAAAAGTCCATAGTGATATGAACAGTTTCATAGGGTTCCAAAGGCAGTACAGTTACTTTTAAATAGTCTTGAAAAATCTATAATAGTGGTTTATGGTATCTTCTTTCTAACTTTGTTACATACTTTTTTTCTAAACACAATATCATGAAGAATACTAACCTATTGAACAAACTAAATTGCTGTAAGAAATAAGTTTCATTTGCTACTTTTAAACAATCCATTAAACAACCCATAATTTACTATGGTAAATGCAGGAAAATTGCTACATTTTACTGCAAATACTTTAATAATTTTGAACATGTACCATTTTAATATCCTAATCTGTAGTCATACTGGTTTAGTTTAATTTTAGCAGACACAATAATGAATGTAAAGTTAAGAAGATGTTTGAATTTTTCTATAATCCTCAGTTTATACAAAGAAGTAAATTACATTTTACCAAAAGCAGTAGGTAGGAAGCGAGGACTGGAGAAGGTAGTCCTTTTCAGAGAAGGTAGACTAGATTTCAAGCTTAAGGAAACAAAAATGTCTTTATAACACAATGAAATCTTCAGCAATTTTAAAATGCTTTTAGTAAAAGCACACTTAAACTATTGCCATTAAATCCACATTATATATTGCAATTAGGTGTTGAAACAGCACAAGTAACATCAGTCATTTGCAAATTTTTAGAGAAGATTTTCTCACTTATTAATAGAAAATTAAACTAATTTCTACAAGCTAGCAAAATCAAATTACCCATATCTTTGCAGTCCTTCTCATTCTACTCTTATCTATAATTCAATATTTCAGAGAGCAAAAATGTATAAATAAATGACAGTAGTTGATAATTGAATTGCACATGTAAATATGGTATTTGTAGTGAAAAAAAAAAAAAAAACAACTCTGCTTAGTCTTCAAGACCCTTTCTTTCCTGATATATACATTCTCAACCCCAGAACATATTAAGGGCAAAGCAGCTTGATAAATCAGTGGTGCTCAACCTATGTTCACCCACATCACTAATTTAATCATGAAGAGACAAAGAATAAAGAATGATTATGTTTGCATTAGAAATTTATATCATTCAGATTTAAAACATAAAATGTGTGCATTTTTTAAAATTGCTATTCAATATTTCTATATTGAACTGTCTTTTCATTTAAGAAATGTGCCAACAGTTAAATATAATTATCTAAGAAATTTAAAATAAACATGTTAATATTTTCTTGACAGTGCTTAAACAACATTGTAATATTACTTGTTGTCTTAGTTTGCCTTCCTTCAGAGGAGAGCTGTCTGGAGGGTTTCTAGGGAAAGTAGGTTATTTGGAAGATGATCATAGGAGAAGCCTTAGAAGAGTAGGCATTGTGAGGAGGAAAATGGGGGTAGATTATTACACAAGTACTCTTGTAGGCAGCTGGAACTTAATCCCACTAAGGAACTCTGAGAACCAGTGTGGAATATTGACTTTAGAGTTATTCTGCCCACGGGGCTGGAAAGCTGAGGTACTTTCTACTAATTCTCATTCATTATTGGTTGAGGGATGTTTGGGAGTGGCCAGTTATTTGGCTGGCTCTGCTAGCATGGCTTATGCAGAGACCTGTTCCTCCAGAGCAGGCCCTGTGATATGACTCTGTGATGTGTTGACTAGAGTACAGCCCCCAGCTATTCAGTCAAGCATTAATATAGGGGATTTTGCAGATGTAATTTAACTGACTATTAGTTGACTTTAAGTAAAGATTATCCTGGATAATCTGGCTGATCCTGACTAACTCTGTTGGAATGCTTCACGCGTGGGCCTGAGGCTTCTCTGAAAGAGAAGAAATTCTGTCTGTGGACAAGAGCTTTGACCTCTGCTGGTGTGTTTCAACCTGCCATGTTCTTCTCTTTCTGAATCTGCCTGCCCTATGGATTTCAGACTTGCTTAGCCAACCCTTGCAATTATGTGAGCTAAGCCAATGCTAATTCCGCATACGTATATATACATGCAAATGCATATATATGTTTCTCTGGTTGAACTCTGACTGATATTCCTTCTGGAAAAGATGCATAGATGCAGTTGCTGGCAATTGGAAATTGAGCTTATGTGCATGGAAATGACGTGTAAAGTGAACATAAGTGAGGTACTGACAGAATCCTCAAACTGCTCGGTTACATTTATAGCCCACATTTTAAAAATAATATATATGTATAATAATATTAATATATATAATAGTATAAACATGTAGGTGCTTATGCAAGTGGTTCAAGCCCCACATTAATATTTTTATTTATATTTATTGAAGTAAAATATACATATGTAATTTACCATCTTTACCATAGTTAAATGTACAATTCAATAGTAATAAATACATTTATATTTTTTGCTTCCCCCTTCATCCCTTCCAACCCTCCCCTTACAATTTTAATTTTTTCCTGTCCAGTTTCATAGATATTTTTTGTCTCTAAAAATATAAAGTGTATAATCTATTTTGAATATATTTTTTGTAGGATATGAGGTGGAAATGCATTCTTTCTTATTTTTAATATAAATATCTTTCCTAGAACCATATAGGGCCACTCCTAGTTTATGAAGTCCCTGGGAAATACTTTTTCAGGGCTCTTGCCTATATAAACAATTATTACAAAAATGTATTAGTAGTGTAAGATTCATGTGTCCATGTGGAATAGTTTATTGATATAAATTTGGATTGGGGAGAGATGTAAGAATTTGCTTATTGTCCAACTAATGCATGTGAAGACTATTTGTAATTGTATTTACTGTTCAAATTCAGGAACCATGTCTTCATGTTCTTTTTTGTTAAATGTGTACCTCCCACCATGAAAAAAGAATATCAATGCAGTTATTACTCATAATATCATGGCTTTGGGGAAACTGTTTGTGTTGAAATTATAATATAGATCTTCTTGTCTCTTCAGTACCTTTCAGCATTTATTTAATGCCCCTGCTGATTACATGGTTACTCATGATGCTGTATCATCTACCATAAATACCAGTTTCCAATGATTCTCTCAAATGTTGTTACTGTGCTTTCTTCCTAGTGGCCACAAATGGACATTTTACCAAGAATATGCAGGAAAATGTGAATGAGAATTGCTTTTATGGCCATGTTAAGTTTATCATTCAGAATTTTGTAATGTTGACATAGAACAACCCATCTTCCAACCATGTTCTCTCCTGAATTATTTAGGACACTTCATTTCTATTATAGAATGTGATCTCTTTCAGTGCTGACTACACTCTAGGCTTCCACACATCACAGGGAGGTTAGCCAGGTGACTGTGGGCAGAGCAAAAAGAGCCACCCCATTCAGGAAGTTATGTCCATTTCTTCTCTGGCATGACATAAGACTGCCTAGGGAGACCATAATATCCTCATCTGTATTTAGTATTAAAGTCAAGATGTGATATCAATTTAGTCTGTTGCCTCTGTGGAACAAGAGTCTTGAAAACTCTCAGAATAAATAAGTGGCAGCATGCCTGACAGAATACCTAACACATAACACGGAGTTTGCTGAGTGAGTGGGTTGTGGGTATCAGGGTTAAGGTGTTTAGAGGATAAATGACATCTGCTGCCACTCAGGCTGTATAAACCACAGGTGACATTGTGGTGGAACTATAGGTATGCAAAGGCCAACCAAACACCTCATACACATAGTTCTAACCCAAGAGAAAGCAGTGGGCCAATAGGAGCCCCAAGTCCTGAATGAATCCTGTGCATAAATAACATTGAGAGTCACAAAAAAAACAGTGTGTCAGCACCTTTCTGGTTACTCAATCTCATATAACCCCACAAAAGAAATACTGCGACAGCCAGTGGGAACAATCCACTTACCAAGCCTCTGACTGGATCTGGCATGTGTCCATGGAGCACAAGAATAATCCCTAGGACTATCAGTCCCTGAGCTCCCAAGGATATGTCATAGACTCTAAGAGTCTGCAAAGGGCCTACATAATGTGCCCCAACTGACAACTAGGGCCCAAGTGGTGAGGTCTTTATGCTCACACTGGTGGAGGTAGCTTTCTTTGACTGAGGCAACCTCTAAAAAGGGATGACAAGAAGGGGTTATTTGGGAGCAGAACTCCCATCATGTGAGGTATTTAGTAACCGCTTTAGTTCTGAAAGATAATATGGACTGTGTATCACAACAGCCCCTACAGGAATCTAAGAAAGTATTGTATAACTGTTAATTGTAGGTATATCAAAATTAAGTTGGCTTTTGCATTTTGATTATATATCCAGCATCTATAATAAACTCTTATTAAATAAAATGCTTTGCAAAAACTTTGATCTGCCAATTGTATGATTTATATATTTAATGTTGAACTAAATTAAAATTCTTTGAATAATATCAAACATCGTTATATTTATTTCAATGCATTTTACAGTTTATTTGGCTGGTTCTAGGTTCATGATTATGATTTTCTATAATTTATCCAATAGTATGATTACATTAGTTTTTAAAATGATTTAGAAGGCTTACTATTTTCTATTCTCTGAAAAAAATATGATGAAATATTACAATTATCCACTTCTGAATACTTGTTAGCACTAACAATAAAAGAGTCAACTGTTTCATTAAATTTCTCTATGGCAAGATTTGTACTAATGATTTGATTATTTTAGTTCTGTTTCCTATTATTCCCCAAGAGATTTTATGCTCAAACATTTAATGGCATATAGTTTCTGGTATTTTCAATTTTGAGGTCTGCTGCATGTGTAATAATGTCTCCTTCTTTGATAGTGGCATGGGAACTAAGCAAGCAGAAGGGAAGTTGGCCATCAAAAACCAATAAAGATATACCAGTGAATGCGTGATTAAATTATCCCTATTGCCATACAACTACATTCACTTTTGTTTCCCTGAGATAATAAAATAATTTTCTTTTTCTTTATTCTATTACTGGCTCACCACTTAAGTTTTAGGCAGTTTAAACTTAACCTATAGTATTTAGAGGTATCACTTTTATTTTGTTTCTTAAGTTGACAGATATGCCTAAAAGTTATCTTGAATAATTGCTTATTAAGTCAAGTGTTTATATGTTGGATATTATATCTTTATATATGCTATCAGATTAAATGTAGATTTTTACATTTTAAAAAACCCGAAGTTGTAATTAGCATTCTCAACCTCAGAGGTGCTATTTCTAACATGCAAGACCAAATTATAATTAAACGATGAATTTTCCCAATTAGTCCATTTTTTAAATTATTGAAATCATTTGGTATATAAATAATAGATTGAATTGGTATTTATATATATGTGTATATATATATTCATAACATGTTATATGTAGTCAGTAGGTTGAAAAGAAAAAATAGTATTAACAATCTATAAATTATGAGGTACTGGTATAAAGTCTTTATACTAATATCTATCTGTGTGTTTGGTGTTCCTGCTATTCTAATATCCACAGCTGAGTTTCTACACATCTGCAATACAAATTAATTATGCTTTAATTACTTTCAACATATGAAACCCATGTATGTTTATAACACTTGTGTATTGTATGCACAATAATATTTCAAGTCATAATAATTTTAAAGCAGTATAAATATTTGGCAACAAAAGCAATATTTTGTAAAATATTTAATGGATTTTATTATAATCTGGTTCTCAGAAAATCAGTGGTCAGTGTTTATGTTTGTAGTTACTCCATTAAGATAAAAAGTCTCTGGATAGACCATTACTGACCTGCTAAGTAAGATAGCTTTTACTGCAATTTTTTAAAAATTTGTAACAGTAGCTGAAGGCCTTTTAAATTAAAGAGAAACAAGACCAAATGTCACACCAAGTTTAGCATTCTGATTAGCATAGGGGGATGTCTGAGACTATAAACAAAACAAGAAACAGATAAACAAAGATATGGGTCAACTGTGCCACAAATCTAGTGCTTAGAAATTCATTAATAAATTAGATAAATTGTCTTTTAACCACACTCTATATATGTTTTATTTCTATAAAATAATTTTTGTTTTGTTGCATTTGTGAAATTTTTGAAAAGTTTTCCCTCACAAATCATTTCTTATTCCAGCTAACTCATGAAACACTTTGAATAAGTCAGCAAAGTTCTTAATCCTCTCAAGATGTCAAATAACTGAGATGCTTAGGGAATGATGAGTTTCTTGAAAAGTATTATAGCATAAAATAGAATGATTTAGATTATCCAATTCTATGCTATTACTTAATATAGCTATATGAAAACGATTGTCATAAAGCTAAATCTTCTGAAGCAGTAATACTCAGGAACAGCTGCATAAATCCATTAAAATGACAGTTCAAAAATGTAGAAAAATAGTACAGAAAAATGTTCTGAAATAAATTTCAGTCAAATCTCTTCTAAACAGCAAATACGTATAATTGTGGATTTAAAAATTAATGCCCAACTAACAGATAATGCAATATTATTGTTCCTAATTAGTTTAAAGTAAATATCATTAAATTGTAATCTAAGTGGAATGATCAAGTGAGTTTAAATATATATGAAAGTGAGTTTTATATGCCATATTGATTATAAGAGTATGTTTGATTATTTATACATGTCTGATTTAAAAATATCTTACATTATGCAGAGAATATAAAGATTTTTTTAAAAATTACCTAGAGTCATAATATCAAGTGTTTTGCAAAATACTAAGAAAAATATTTAAAATGTTCTAAAAAGTAAAAAAAAAACTAAGTTATTATAAAATAATGAATTGCTAGAACTAATATTAAATGTACATTTTGAGCAGAATGTTCTTACAGAGCTGATTATAATGAGATGTTTAAAGCATGACTAGCAAATATACAAAATTATCTAATGGGAATTTAAACAAAACTGAAACTCAATACATTAAATCAAGACCTGGAAATGTCTTACCAGTGTAACTGCACAATATTGTAAATTACTTGTAAGCATGAAAGAATTCTGAACTGTTGTGACTCATCCTACTTGGAAACAAATTGTTAAACAAACTGTTAAAATTCTCACTACAAATACTAATTGCCTTCATATTCGCAAAGCAAATATTAATATTATGTTGTAATAAAAGAAAAATAGTTTTTTCTTTTGATTAAATTAAAAAATTAAAAATATATATGATTAAAAATTAATTATCCTTAGATAATAATTATTATTTAAAACTCAGTAGTATTTTTATATGATTTCAAAAATGCAACAAGAAAAGTTTAGAATTAAATAATCTTTATGGGTTTTTTGATGTCAATTTTTAAAAACTCAACTCTAGTTTATCTTGAAGTATAAATAACAGGATATAAAGGCAGCTAGGAAGAGTGGGATCAAATAAATAGATAAATAGCTTTTGAGGGTCACTCAAGCTTATCTTCTTTCACCTGCCTCCACTCCATAAATTGTCCATGCTCTAATTCATCTCAAATGAAGATCAAAAGCAAGACCTCTCTATTCTAAAGTAGAAGAAGAAGAAAAGTCCTACTCTCGATTAATATGATTTTAGCACAAGGACTGAGCCAACTTTTAAAAAGGTACATATCTTGAATTTCTCATACAATCAGCATATATTAATAAGAATACTACTTTAATCTTTCTTCTTCTAGGTATACAAAGTAACAGGACTTTGGCTCAAGCTCAGATGTTTCTCTTCCCCTATTTGGTTTCTTTGTCATCCATGAGGCTACTAGGGTATGTCTGCTGCCTCTACTTGGTTGAAGATTGGGACTAAGGTCTAAGTTATGTTTTTGGAGACATTAAAACAACCTTGTTCACTCTTTCTTCCCTAGCTCTCTTATTCCATTGCCTTTTTACTGATCAGTAGTAATGACTATCAGTGTCTCCCACAAATTCATATGTTAAGATGTAATCAACAATGTGAGGGTTTTGAGAGGTCGTCAGGTTATGAGGGCCAGGATTTCATGAATCAGGTTGTGCCCTTATGAAAGAGGCCCAGAGAGCTGCCTTGTCCCTTTTATAATATGAGGACATAGCTCGAAGGCACCATCTATGAACCAGAATGCAGATCCTCACTGGCCACTAAATCTGCTATAACCTTGATCTTGGACTTCCCAGCATTCAGAATTGTGAGAAAAAAAAAAATTCTGATCAAATTAAAAAGCTTCTGCACAGCCAAGGAAACTATCACAAAAGCAAACAGATAACCTATAGAATGGGAGAAAATATTTGCATTTTACACATCTGATAAAGGGCCGATAACTAGCATCTATATAGAACTCAAGTAAATCAGCAAGAAAAAAATCAAACAACTCTATCAAAAAACGGGCAAAGGACATGAACAGAAACTTTTCAAAAGAAGATAGACTAATAACCAAGAAACATATGAAAAAAATGCTCAACATCTCTAATCATCAGAGAAATGCAAATCAAAACCACAATGAGATATCACTTATCTCCGGTGAGAATGACCTTTATCAAAAAGTCCCAAAACAATAAATGTTGGCATGGATGCGGGGAGATAGGAACACTCCTACACTGCTGGTGGGACTGCAAAATAGTACAACCTCTGTAGAAAGTAATATGGAGATACCTCAGAAATACAAGTAGAACCATTTGACCCAGCAATGCCATTACTAGGCATCTACCCAAAGGAACAAAAGACATTCTATAAAAAAAGACATCTACACTAGAATGTTTATAGCAGCATAATTCACAATTGCAAGGATGTGCAAACAACCTAAGTGCCCATCAATACATGAATGGATTAATAAAACATGGTATATGTACACTATGCAGTTCTACTCAGCCACAAAAAACAATGGTGATATAGCACATCTTGTATTATCCTGGATAGAGCTGGAACCCATGCTACTAAGTGAAGCATCCGAAGAATGGAAAAACAAGTACCACAGGTACTCATTGGCAAATTGGTTTTAACTGATCAACACTTAAGTGCACAGATAGTAGTAATATTCATCCGGTATTGGGCAGATGGGAGGGGCAGAAAGGGATGGGTATATTCACACCTAATGGGTGCAGTGCGCACTGTCTGGGGGATGGACACACTGGAAGCTCTGACTCGAGTGGGGCAAAGGCCATATATGTAACCTAAACATTTGTACCCCATAATATGCTGAAATAAAAAAAAATTAAAAAATGAATTCTGTTGCTTATAAGCTATTCATCCTAAGATATTTTGTTGTAGCAGTCCAAACTGACAGACAGAAAACTGGTACCAAGAAGTGAGGGTATAGTAATAAATATTAAAGTACAGAAGGGGCTTTGGAACAAGGTAATGGACAGAGGCTAGAAGAGTTTTGAAGTGCATGATGGAAAAAACCTATATTGCTCTGAACTGTTAAAGGTGATGCTGGTGAGGACTCAGAAGAAACAGAGAGCTGTAGGGAGAATCTTAATCTTTTTAGAGATTATCTAAGCAATTCTCTAAGAATATTGGTAGAAGTATGGACTGAAATGGTCATATTGGTGAGGTGTCAGACAGAAATAAAGAATCTGCCATCATCTTGGTCTTGGGCTTTGTGAAAAATAAATTTCTGTTGCTTTTAAGGTACGCAGTTTATGGCATTTTTGTTATAGCAGTTCTAAGGGACTAAGTGTGTATTTCAATTTATTGAATAAGTTTTAAGTCTTATGTTTGGACTCATTTCCTATAGATTTTCCATCTATAAATTGGGCATTTGTACTTTTATTTGAGGATATTCACTTTAAGTAATGTTTTCTTTAAACAGCCCAGAGTAGTTTATAGAGTTCTGGAATTAGATTATGAGGCCATGAACAAGCCAGTAATAAAGTGTTCTTTGGCTTGTTTTGCCATTGTCCCATGCACATGCATGTTCCTTGAAGGCATTGTAGAGAATAGGGGTGGATGACAGAGGTCGTATTTGGGAGATATCTGGAATTATTTTAAATATTTGGGGTTAATTATATAAATATTTCTCTAGAACAAAATAAATAATATTCTTATGGAATGCGATGTTTATAACATGAGTTCTTAAAACAAGTTTCTAGTATTATTACTTCTCACTTAACCATTAACTTTCAGATACTTATTGAGCATGTACTGTATTGTATTAATAGGTTTTATGCTAAGCCAAGTAATATTCTTGCAGACCACAATCACAAAGGTGATATAATATGTAAGTTTTTTAATTCAAAAATAAGGTCACTTTATTATAGCTCTTAATATTATATTATCTAAAATAAGACCCGAAATATATTTAACAAAATGAAATATATCTTAATACTTTTCATTTGAAACAAATACATCCTTTTGTTTCCCTCTTTCATGGCAGCTAGAGCAGGGATAAACGATCCCACCTCTTGTATTTTTTTTTTTTAATTCTTTCAAGGCATGGCACACAGTACTTACAACTCCCTGTAAGACATACAGAATCCAGAAAGCCTGCACGAAGAGAGAATCCCAGACAATAGAATAACTGTTTGAAACAATTAATGAGACTAGGCTAAGGGATGTTGGATAGAGTGGATCCTGGAAAAAGTAATACTTTCTTGGCCCCACTCTTACTGTATCTAAGATAAAGAAGTTTAGAAATGAAATAGCATGATTATAAATAGTACATTAGTGCATTTTTTCTCACTACAAGGTAGGAAGACTATAATTTTTGTTTCATTTCTTTTGTAAACACATCTGTTTGAAATAGATTAGTGAACCCCAACTGTTGATATGCATCACAGTCTCTAGGTGTGCTTTTTAAAAATGTGTGTTCCCAAGTATTTAACCCTCTATATTAGTAGGTTTAGAGCGGGTCACAAAAATTTGCAATGGAAAAAGCACTTGCGTGATTCTCACACAAATGGTCCAAGCGCTGCCTTTATAGAAATGATGTGAACAACTGAGCATGAACCTGGATTTCAGAGTATGCTTCAGGGTGGAGCTTCCCAATTGTGTGAATGTACCCAAGAAATGCAGATACTTCAGGGTTGAGATACTGAAGGCCACACTTTCTTATATAGAATATAATATGATTTCATAGAACAAAAAGTGAACTATTTTGATTTTTGAACAGAGTATTATTTGTGTAAAATGCATAATATGTTATAAATTAAAACAAAAACAAACATTTATTTTTTCCTCTATTCATAGAGATTAGGGACCAATACTAATTAATATTTAAACTGAGATAGTTTTGGAAATTTAGAAAGTACTTTGAAATGCTCTGATATCATTCAGTAATATTCCTGGAATTTAGATTATCTGAGCTATAGTTCCCTGCCACTTTACGTGGAAAGGAAAGCTTGAAACTTTAAATATGGCAGTGAGATGAATCAAGACCAAGCAAACTTTACTTTAACCTTTAGGTGATAAAAATAGAACCTGTTGAGTAAAACTCTTAGTAACATACCAGTTCCCACAGGAGCTGACTGCACTTGTTCTTTAAAAATACTAAAGGGATAATATCCATTATGAAATACAATACCCTCCTTGATTCCTGACTATTCTCATAAAGTGGTGCTGGTGGGGAGTGGGGTGTGGAAAGAAAGTTTTCAGGCAGTCTTAGAATCCAAGAATAAACAAGTTGTCCAAAAGAGTAGTTCTTATTAAAATTATATCTCTCATATTTGTTGTTGACTACTACATTAGGAAAAACAGAAAATATGTACATCATCAAGAATATGATTTCTCTGCCAAGAATAATAAGAGATTTCAATAAAATGTGGGGGTAGGTAAAGACCACAGTAATTTATAGAACAACTCTCATAGTAAGTCAAATTCATTTCTACAATTTTTCATACTTACATTTTGGGTTCAATGAAATCATCGCCATGACCAGGCACTTTGATCAAAATTGTCAGTTATAAATATAATCATAAAAGTGATTTTTAGTTTATAAATAGAAACTATAAAATAGCACTATTTATTAAAAGTAAAAAAAAATATGATAGATGAACACAACAAACTAATACTATAAGAACAATACCACGATTTTGTTTTCTCTAAATAGAAATCTTTTTTTTTATATATTGGCAATATATCTACATGACAGCAGGAACTTTTTCAGCCATTAAATATTCTGTATTTTTTTTAAAAATGTATTCGCAATTCATGTCCCACCTTATAACTTAAAATACAAACTATTCATCTATTCAAATGCTCCTGAAACTTTTTATGTAAACTGGATTTTTCATTAAATTTTTTCTTATAGAATAGTATTTGAATTTCAAAAGCAGTCTACTACCATTCGTTGTTAAAGAAGAAAGTACTGAGGAAAAATGTTTAAAATCACTTTAAAAATTTGAGTAGACACCATTTAAAGCGTGAGGGTATAACAATATTTTATAGTACAGAGATTTCTTTAAAGTCTGTTTGGAAAGTTAAAAAAAAGAAATCATGAAAGAATAATAAAGTAGAAATAAAAAAAGAAGCACAAATGTCAGATGAAGCAAGGAATATGTGTAATAGAATGTACAAAAAAATAGAAAAGCCATTTGATTCTGTCAATTGTAGTAATAATTGTTATATTAATAAATTTGAAGGACCTCAGCAACATGCTTTTATTAATCTTACTATTATAGTCTGATATCAACATTTTTAAAAATATACAAAAATTAATGGGTTCCTGGTTTCAGTGTGAATGTACTTCAATAAATAATAATTATCTAATTGTTTTTTCAAAATATTCACACTAGTTAGAAAACTACTAAGCATTATCACATGGATTTTTAGGAGATTTTGCTAAGCATTCTACATTTTTATTGGAAAAACCTAGTAAGGAAACAATGATATTTAGGCTGAAGCAGAGGGAACTCTGGTACAAAATGTCAAATATATATTCAATCAATTAATATTTTTGTGGTCATTTTTTGTGGGAGATGCCATAATTGATATTAACAAGGAAATAAAGAATAAATAATGCATAATTTCTAGCTGCAAGGAACTAAATTTTACTGGGATAAAAGATGGTATATACAAATAAATATACCATGGAGTTCTACTCGGCCACAAAAAACAATGGTGAGCTAGCACCTCTTGTATTATCCTGGATGGAGCTGGAACCCATTCTACTAAGTGAAGTATCACAAGAATGGAAAAACAAGCACCACATGTACTCAATATCAAATTGGTATTAACTGATCAACACTGAAGTGCACATATAGTAGTAACATTCATTGGGTGTCGGGCAGGTGGGAGTGGGGAGGAGCGGATGGGTATATACACACCCAGTGGTCTATTTTGATTATTGTACTCTATCCTTACACTCAAGAAATACAAAGTGAAGTATTAAAGGGTAATGAGGTATTATGTCTACAATGTATTCTCTAATAATTCAGAAAGAATAATGAATGGAGACACTCAATGAAAGGTATATGGAAGCTCTGTGTAATACTTGGTAACTTTTTTGTAAATTCTGAATTATTACCATATAAAAAGTTTTTTTCTTAAAAAATAAATATTGGGATACTTAATTATGTTTCTTTAGAAAAACTACTTTAAATAGTATTCTAAGAAATTAGATAAACATAGTAGCCTAACTAGGTAATATTACTCTTGGTGTAGCATAATAGTTAGGCTCACTTTTTTAAAATAAGACACACAGATGTAAATTTTTTTATTGACATTGATAATCTCTGCTTTTTAATTATACTTTAAAACATAATGGTAATTATTTTCATTATCAGGCTTTGTGTAGTCTGAGAATAATTATTCAATCTATATCTTGATTTTTATCATCTCTAAAATGTGACATATAATTCTTATGCCATAGATTTGCTATGATAATTAATGAAACTATGTACATAAAACATAAAAAATATAGACTAGTGAACAATAAACATTTAATAAGTGCTTGGCACATTTAACTGTTTGTTACTATGTCCATAAATATGTAAATCTGTCTGCACTATCATTTTACTTTTAGACTTTTCTATGCCTTACATCTTATGTGTGCATACATTTTATTACATACTCGTAAATCTATTTGACATATACCATAAATCAATGTGTTTTCTTTTTTTCTTAGCCTGTTTTGTAATCAAAATTTGAAGAAAATTGGGATTTCTTTCCATGTGGATCCTCTAATTCAGGTGTCCTCAAACTACGGCCCACGGGGCACATGCAGGTGTTTTGCCCGTTTGTTTTTTTTACTTCAAAATAAGATATGTGCAGTGTGCATATGGAATTTGTTCCTAGTTTTTTTTAAACTATAGTCTGGCCCTCCAACTGTCTGAGGGACAGTGAACTGGCCCCCTGTTTAAAAAGTTTGAGGACCCCTGCTCTAATTGTTGGTGTGTGCCTTATAGCAAATATAACAAAGTTCTGACTTTGATAATTTCATAAACACATATACAAGTGCAAAGTGAGAGAAAGCACAAAGCAAAAAAAATGAAATGGGAATCCAGCTATTAAGAGTATCCACTAAGCGTGATTTCCACCAAGATCAAAATTGAAAGGACTGGATTAAAATCCTTTATTGATATTGTTTCTGAGCTCTAATTCCTTTCTCACTCTGAGCTCTTTAGTTTTGAATTGGAGAAAGTATAGTTGCACCCCACCAGATGTCAGAGAAGTTTGTTGGGTTGTCCCCAGCCAGAAGTTCTCTACAGTTAGAAGGCCCAGACTGGTGCGGAAAGAATGGTTTTCTCTGTGGCCAAAGAAATTGACTACGAGCATATGGGGCTAAGGCTGGGTACCAGGAGGATGAGGAGGAGGAGTTTGTCTTGCTGTCAAACTTGCTGGAAAGGTACAGGAGGTGTAGTATGTTCACGAACTCAGCAGAAAGCTGTCGCTTTTTGATTACTTGCTGCTAGCTACTGGATATTGCTGAAAACAACCACACTCTGCAGGAGCCCAACCAGACAAGCACATCAGACTAGGAACAGAATCTCTTTTCTTCTCTGGTATCTCTTGCTTTCTCTCTACTGATAATGCTGAATATTGGGCCAACTAGCAAGGGAGAAATATATACAGGGTTCATGGCCATTACCAAAAATATGCAAGGAAGAGTGGATTTCAAACTGAGAGACTATAAATTGATACCGATACACTGTTCAATAAACTAATACAGACTTGTCTAAATTTTCTTGACATTGAATATTTGTAAATTAACTGTAAGCAATTTTTGGTGCTTTTCTTAGGTGCTAACTCTATTTGAACCAGTTTTGTGTTGGTTTTGTTTTTGAGACAGAGTCTCACTCTGTTGCCCAGGCTAGAGTGCCATGGTGTCAGCCTAACTCACAGTAACCTCAAACTCCTGGGCTCCAGCGATCCTACTGCCTCAGCCTCCTGAGTAGCTGGGACTACAGGCATACACCACCATGCCCGGCTAATTTTTTCTCTATATATTTTTAGTTGTCCAGATAATTTCTTCTAATTTTTTAGTAGAGACAGGGTCTCACTCTTGCTCACGCTGGTCTCAAACTTCTGAGCTCAAACGGTCCGCCCGCCTCGGCCTCCAACAGTGCTAGGATTACAGGCGTGACCCACTGCACCTGACCTGAACCAGGTTTTTAATAATATTTTTTTCCCTTAACATATGAATAATATTATTTGAGTTTGTTTGCAACGTTGATTCAATAGGCAGCTTTCCCTTTCCATAGGTCATATTCAATGAACATGTGTGGAAATTAAACTCATATTTGCTGTACCCAGTTTGAATTTTTAGGTATAAATTCACAAAGCCTTTTTGACATGAAGGGTATTAGAGAAGTGCTTCATTGAACAGTCTTATGAGGTAAGAAAAGCATGAATTTTCTGAAGATTTTTTATATGTGTTTTTTCTGAAGTCCATGGACTTTCTAGGAACTGAATTGTACCTCTACCTCAAAATCATATGTTGAAGCCGTAACTTCAGTGTAAATGAATATGGAGATAAAACCTTGATCTTGAGCTTCTAGCCTCCAGAAAGGTGCAAAAATAAATTTTTATTCTCTAGGTCACCCAGTCTTTTATTTTATTATGGCAGCCCAAGCAGACAAATACATCCCTGAATTAAATTGCTTTCATTTCAACCATTCCTATAACTAATATATGATTAGCACCTACTATATTTCATAAAAAGTATTGTGGCTACAAAGAAAATATGGCATGTCCCTGTGTTATGATGTGTTTGCAATCTCATGAAATATTAAGAGAAAATAGCATAACAGCTAAAGATATGAGCTCTAGATCTAGGTTCCTTTAGTGCAAATTGGTACTGCAATTGATAGTAGGGCATTGAGCAAAAACATAGATTCACTATGTGTAGAAGAAAGATAATAACAACCACTTCTAAAATAAAAGAGATACTCCTTGGTAGTAATTGGAGTATGAATGCATTGCACTACTACTAGCATACTAAAGCTAGTTCTTCACACATTTTTTTTTGTTTGTTTTGTTTTGTTTTTTACTGATTCCTTACTCCCAACAGTGAATTTATTTCATTCTGAACAATACAAGTTGCATTTTTTTTCAGATGATTTAGTTTTTTTTTTTTTCCTTCATATTATGGGAATACAAATATTGTTAGGGTTACATATCTTGCCCCTGCCCCCTCCCCCACCCTGCTATGCCAGAGCTTCTAAATATTCTGTTCATGTTGACATAGAGTCAATCTCAGTCACACTTGATTCATTTGCTAAGGTAAGAATTGATAATCCTTCTTCTGGCATTCAAAGTCTCCTAAAATTCTCAAAGTATCTCAAGAAAGAATATTCAGTCAGTTGTGCATTGTACCTAAAAGAAATTTTATTAATCTTTAGAAATCAAGGTACTTCATGGGAGTAGGTGCAACAGATGAGTACAATATAGCTACTTAAGTTTATATGAAAAATGAATATTTCTTGACCCTTAATCATGATTATCATAAAAACCCTCTCCTCAATGCAAGACTTAGGAGGATGTTATAAGTTTCTATTCTCTATAAATTGATGTCATCCATGGCCAACATTACTTCAGACATTTCTCTATTATTGTATTAAATTGACTGACTTAGATAGAATTTAGGTTCCTATTGGGATGTTAAAAGATATCATACTGGAGGATATATGGAATAAGCAAAGATATCTCAAAAACAACTACATGAATAGAAGAGAAAAAAACACAAAATAATTATCTGTATAATAGATGTTCATTATCTATTATAATAAATCATTATGACTTGAGTTGGGGATCATTAAATATCTAGTGTTAAATAAGGTTGGAGAAGACTCCTAATGTGTTATTGTTTTCCTGTATCACTTAACAATGTTAAATTTATAGGTGTATGCTTCTAATTTCTTTAAAATCTGATGTTAACCTTCTAAACATATTTAATAAATATATTTTTTCCCAAATCTGTACAATCCTTATGACAAAAATCTACTTCTCTAATTTTCCTCCAACTGAGAGATACAAGGGTAAAATTATATAATTTGGGAACATGTGTTTGAATTGATAAATTGCAGATTTTTAAGTATAATGAGTGGATTTATAATTGAAACCCAGAAGTAATCATTGGTTTCATGTAAAGCTGAAAGAATCTATATCTGAACTCAAGGCTGCCAAGCTTCTGAACAACAGGAAAAAAATGGACACACATATCCTTATTTTAGTTTTTTATTTTAGGATGCATTTTCTACATCATATTTGCTAGACTACTTAGAGATACTCAAGAAAACTAATAAAGATAAAGATAAAGAAATCTCATTTTCTCTACATGAGATAAAGTTAATTTTAAAAGACTTTTTAAAGAAATTTACAAAGGCAAATGAAATGCTATCATAAAATTCTCAGCTATACTTTAATATTATCAATAAAATATAATTCTGTAATTAAATAATTCTGTAGTATGCAAAGAATAATAATATCACATGTTCCCTAACTATAAACAGCTCATAATGGGATTTTTAAAAAGATTATAACTATTATTCATTTAGAAATCGAGAAAAACAGAACGCAAATTTTTAAACTCCAAGAGTTAAAATATTAATATTTTTCTAGTTAATATGACTATATATATATATATATATATATACACACACAGATGTATATACACATACATATAGATCATATATATGTTTCAGAGAGAAAGAAGTTATTTGATCTAGAGATATAAATCTTTACTTTTATGTTTAGGCTCAGAGTTTAATCTAAATTAAGATTTTTTAAAATTCTAGGATTTAGTATATTATGTTTTTTCTCATGGCAACTACTTTAAGAGGACTAGCTTATACAATTGGGGGGCAGTTATTGAGGCCTTGGAATCTGTATCCCCATCATGTGCCGAAATAAAAAAAAATAATTATAAAAAAATAAAATAATAAAATAAAAAAAAAGTAATAGAAAATTTAAATTGATGGTATTTAAGAGTAAAATAAAAAGATGGTGTGAAATTGGCAATTTTATGATATTATTTAAAAAATTATATAATAAGCCCAATAGATGCTGAGACTCAGAAAAAGATATTCTTCTTCAGAGAAACAAGAAATATAGTTGGCACAATTAATTTTCTTCATTGACTTATTTGGTGATGTGTATGTCATAGTTTGAATACTGAAATGCTGAAGAGAGAAAGAAAAGAGTTGAAATCTGGAATCTTTTAAAGTAAAGAAAATATTGAGTTAATCAATGCGAATTCATCTCAAAATTATTCCTGCTACAAAAATTTTAATTCACCAGAAGTCACTATTAAATACTACCTAATACTTATTACTGTTATGAAAGATTAGTGGGTTTAGATAAAATAAAAATAAAAACCAAAATATAAAATATTAGACCATAAAATGTATTTGTTAATAAATGTGATATACTCAATAGGTATTTTGAAGGATTTAGAGATGTCTGACCATTGATTCCTTGGTGTGCATATCTGAGGAATTAAATAAAGTGGTTTATTTTGATGAATAAAAGCTTGCTTGTTGCTACAGGACCTCAAGACCAATTTTTTCCAACACAGTTTAATTCTCACACTGATCACCATTCCCACTACCCCAACCATCCATACCTATCCTGAGAATGAAAGGTTTCATAATGCATGCACTAGACTAAACATCATGCTAATGTGCTAAAGCCACCAAATACCATAGTTTAGCTATTAATAAAAGAGAATGAGATTCTGAAATTTGAGGATTTAGACATTTGTTTGAACAAAAATGAGAAATAATTCTCTGGGACTAATACTATAATTTACTTAAAGCCAGACATCTTTGGCCTTACAGAAAATTATAACTTGCTCAGAAGATAAATGTTTAAGGGACTTTAGATGGGGAAAAATGGTGAAAACTGACCATAATGCACCAATAAATCAAACCTGCCTTAGCGAAAGGTGATGTACTGGGTTTATGAGTAGACAATGCACCTGATGTACCTGGTTAGACAGAGCCTAGACTCTCTTACCTCTATGTTAGGCTACTTTCACTTTGCCTACAATAGGGACCTAGATGAATATTCTATATGATGAATTGTTTCATTCCCAATTCAATTGCAACCTCTTTATAAGTAGTAAGGTAAAAAGTAGAGAGACTGATTAATCATCTAATGAATATCTCATTTAGCAACAGATATAATATTATGAGTTGGTTCTATTTGTAAATTCTCCAATATAGATGCTGTAGAAATGGTTTCACACTACATTATTTACATCAAGGATGAAAAATCATACATACATATTTCTACTATGTGTCATCATGATTTGAAATTGTTAAGATGTCTGGGTTTTTAAACTTTCTAGTTCTCTCCTAATAGAACCATTTCCAGAAAAGAACAACTTACACATTTCTCTAGAAACTTTATCCCTGACTGGACTTGGATGTGTAAAGAATTAGTATCATTATAGAAATATTCAAAGTCTTCTCCTTAGAAATAGTTAGTACTCTAGAAAAAAACAGAAATTAGAACAAATTAACTTTCTTCCTTTTTAAACTGATAATGAAAATGAGCACAATTATATTATCCAAACATTTAAATAGCATAGTGACAAACAACATATGAATAGATTGTTGATTAAAATTGTCAAAATGAGAATGTTTTCTTATAGTATGGTCTTAGTATAGGTTGAAATTGCATCCTATCATTTGTGACCATGATCACTCCAGCAAGCTCTCAAGTAACTCATGTTGCTATAAGGGAAAACATTCATCTTTACATAAAGTCATTTCCCTCATTTTAGAACTTATATACTATATTAATATTATGTTTAGCTATCAGAAAATATATATTTATTTCAGTGGCTTGCATCATGAAAGTCTAATTTTAAGATTCTTCTATGGCTATGGAGCATAGGATGAATTATAAAAAGGAAAGATTCAAAATTTCTTTTCTAAATATGTGACTCAAAAATATTGTTGTTAATCTGTCAATTCTTAATCTATAGTTTGGCTTGTTGAGATGTATTTATTGAATATTTGAATAAACTGTTGTATGAGTGAATGTGTTTGAAGACAATGCAAGAGAATAGTTGTCTTTCTGCCTAGTTTGTAGCTAGCTGGAAAGAGTATCATATCTACTCTGTTAATGAGAAATAAGCCATAAAAACGCATTAGTAAATTTTCTTGAAATCATAAGAAAACTGAGTTGTAGTTTGAAATTCAAGGAGAGACAGCTCTTTCCTCCAAGAAAAAATTGGATGCCTGGACTTTCTTACTTGTGATAGAGCAAGAAAGATAGGGCGAACATATACAAGAATGATAAAATGAGCTAAAATATTATCAGATAGCTAAAGTCAAGTTAATTTAATGGTATAGAGCCCATGGGGATGAGATAATGAGGGAGTCTCTCCCCATTCACAGACTCTTTTGCTCAGAATTCCATTGTATGTTCATGAGAAAATTGGGGACATGCCTGGGAACCAAGAAGAGCTACCCTCAGTGTAGCAGCCCTGGGGAAATAGATCAGGTTTCTATGAAGTAAATGGACTTTCAAAACCATTAAGCACCAAAGTGAGAGGAGAAAATCCCATCCTGACATCCCCGGAACACAAGGGGAGGATATAAGAAAAAAGCTCTCTACCCCTGGGAAGAGTAAGGTAAAAGTCTTGAGCCTTGAATACCATATCAAAAATGGAATAGTGTTGTGTAAGAACAAGACATCATTAGATTAATTGAAAGTGTGTGTTGCACTGAAGAAAACAAGAACAAAAGCAAAACCTAAACCTAGCTCAAATATTGATAAGATTGACTTAATCCTCTGTGTTAACAGCATGAAAAGAGGAATGTATATTTCTGGGTATGAATACTATTTTCCTCAGTCTCTTCGGTTGCACATAAGATTCTTAGTATTCAATCAAAATTTATTAGACTCAAAGACACACATACACACACAGACATAAAAAAAGAAACAAAATCCATTGCCAAGAGACAAAGCAATGAACAAAATCATACTCAAAGATGATATAGATTATTAGAACTAACAGATGTAAGTTTTAAAATAACTGTGAGTAATATACTAAGAACCTAATGAAAAACATGAGCATGTGTGAATTTGGAGGATCTTAGCAGAGAAATAAAAACTATAAGAAGTCAAATATAATGTTAGAAATTAAGATAATATCAGAGATGAAGAATGTTTTTGAGAGCTCAGTAGTGGAAATGATACAGTTGAGTAAATGAGTAATAAGCTTGAGAATATAATAACAGAAACCATTACAAGTTGAATATTCCTTGTTGGAAATTCTTGGTACAAAAGTGTTGCAGATTTTGGAATATTTGGATATATATAATTAGACATTTTGGGGATGAGACGTAAGTCTAAACACAGAATTCATTTATGTTTCATATAAGCCTTATACACATAGTCTGAAGGAAATTTTATATACCATTTTTAATAATTTCATGCATGAAACAAAATTTTGACTGTATTTTGACTATGTCATGTCACATAAGGTAAGGTGTGGAATTGTCCACTGTGACATCATTTTGGAGCTCAAAATAGTGGAGCATTTCAGATTTCAGATTCTTATTCTATTGTTATTGATAACAATCTATACAGAACCTACATTATGTTCAAGTAGATGAAGGCAAAACATAAGAAAAAAATCTTAAAAGCGGTTAGAGAAAAAGGCTACATTACAGATGAGCAAAGACTAAAATATAAAAGACTTCTTATTAGAAAAACACAAATTCAAATATAATGCAGTGATAAAGTAATGGAAGGAAAAAATAACTTACCACCCCCTAAATTTACACCAGTGAAAACACATTTCTAAGTGAATATGGGATCAATATTTTTCAGGTAAATAATGGCTGGGAAAATTTATATCTAGCAGACTTGTCCTTCAAAAAATTTTATAAGAAGTTTTCAAGCACAAGGAATATTGTACCAGAGAAACACTCACATCTACAAAAACAAATGAAGAGTTTTGGAATTGGTTGAAAGAAAGGTAAATATAAAAATCATCTTGGTTTATTTTTAACTGCTTTTTGAGGTAATTTATCATTAGAAATCAAAGAGTATCAAAGTATAAGAGTATATAACATATGTAAAATTAAAATATATAGCTGTAATAGGACAAAGAGTAGGACGGAGGAATTGGAAGTTTACTGTTTTAAGACTCAGACTACATATGAAGTGATATAGAATCTAAAAATAATCTGTAATAAATTAAAGATACATAATGCAAACTCTAGAGAAACTAGGAAAAATAGAACATACAGCCAGTAATGGAGATAAAATGTAATAATAAAATATATTCAATTCAAAAGCAGTTTGAGGAAAAAGAAAGCAGATTAGAACAACTGGAAAATAACTATCAAGATGGTAATTTAAATCAATTATAGCAGTAATAAAATTTAATGTATTGATAAATGTTACAGCCTTTCCAAGTTGATTGCCCACTGCTAAAGAGGAAACCAATACACTGAGACAGCAGGGCTTATAGCAGAAAAAGTGTTTAATATCACAGGTGCCATGTGAGGGGATGAGAGGAAGTTCTCAAATTTGTCTTCCCAAGAATGTGGGAGAAAGGATTTTTAAAGATAGTTTGGCAGGCAAAGGGCAGGCGATTTAGTCTGCTAATTGGCGGGATTCAGGGCAAAACCATGGAAGTGTAGAAATTGTCTTCCTTGCTGAGTTGGTTCTTGGGTGGGGGTCTCAATACAAATTGGGTCAGTTCCTCAGTATGGGCTACTGGTCTGGGTGGGTCAGTAGTTCCACCATAACACAGGGTCCGGAAGATATCTCAAAAACTAGCCATAGGTTTCACAAGAGTGATGTTATCTATGGGAGCAATGAAGAAAGCTAAGGACCTTTATGATCATCAGCTATGTGACTCCTGAGCAGTAAGCAACCACAGCAAAGCAAGCTAGGGAACAATGGCTGGTAATATATATATTTCCTCTACTACAGTTCCCACCTTGCAGCCCTTTATTAATTTTATAATGAGCAGTTTCATAAATGGTCTCAAAACCTAAATTAAAAGTGATGATTGTCAGATCGAATTAACAAAATACCTAACTATATCCTTTGTACAAGAAACCACTTAAAGTCTAAAGATATAAATAAGTTAAAAGTAACAAGATAAAATATGTACTATGATGAAAAATTAATCAAAAAAATGTGGATAAGCTATATTAATATCAGAGAAAGTAGATTTCAGTAGATAGAGAATATTATGAGAAAAAAATGAGGAATGTTACATGGTGATAAAGACAAATCACCAAAAAGAGTTAACAGAGCCTCACATTTCATGGAGCAAATAGTGATATGAGTGAAGAGAGAAATAGACAAATGCACCCTTTTATTTTTCTGTATTTCTGATGCTTTGACATCTGTGTGTAATCAACTCCTGGTATAGTAAATGCCTCACCTTTGAGAACATTTTTCATATGCAAGTTGACTAATCCAGACCCGATATCCCCCAATTGCCTCCTTTATTTGGCTCTTATCAGGGCCAGTATTCTCTTGCCCTAATCAGCTCCCAGGCTAGGTACCTGGTAACTCAGGAGAGTCCCTGTGGCCCAGAGCCTGCTGAAATTATTCAGTTCAAGCTAGCCAGTCCTAAACTGCTACTCTGTCCTGCCAGCTCCTTCTTGCACAAACCACAACAAAGGTTCTTGCCCACATTTTTTCTTTGCTGCTTTGCCTTGTGACCAACCCTTTTGCTTCCCTGTGCGGCACTGCATGGAGTGGCATATGCCCGCTCCTCTTGGAAACCTTCAGTAACAAACAATCATTTTGATGGCACTTATTTTCTGATCTGTTGGCTTTACCATACCTGAACAGTAAAATCTACATTTAAAAACATACTTATAGGCCGGGCGTGGTGGCTTCCGCCTGTAATCCTAGCACTCTGGGAGGCCGAGGAGGGTGGATAGCTCAAGATCAGGAGTTCGAAACCAGCCTGAGCAAGAGCAAGACCCCCATCTCTACTAAAAACAGAAAGAAATTAATTGGCCAACTAAAAATATATAGAAAAAGTGAGCCATGCATGGTGGTGCACTGTAGTCCCAGCTACTCGAGAGGCTGAGTCAGGAGGATCACTTGAGCCCAGGAGTTTGAGGTTGCTGTGAGCTAAGCTGACGCCAGGGCTTTCTAGCCTGGGCAACACAGTGAGACATGTCTCAAAAATAAATAAATAAATAACATAAAAACATACTTATAGTTAGAGAATTAAACAATAATTTTGCCTCATGTACTGATATACAAGAAAACTCAATAAGGATATAAAAGACCAGAATGTCACTACTGAACTTGTGCTAATTGAAAATTAAAAAACACTCTACCCAAGAGCAACAGAATACATACTTCTTTTTAAGTCCAAATAAAATATTCACCAAGAAATTTTATACCCAGACATAAAACAAACCAGAACAAATTTATGGTAATTGAAATCATATAGAATATTTTTTGATGACAAGGAAAATAAATGCAAATAAATAATAGAAAAATATCTGGGAAATCCCCAAGCATTTGGAAAATAAACGATGTACCACTAATAAACCCATGGGTAAAATATAGAATCACAAGGAAAATTATAAAATATTTTAATTAATAAAAATAAAAATATGCCATATCAATATTTGTAAGATGAAAGCAAAGTAATTACAAAGAAATTTAAGCAAGTAAATGCTTATATTACAAATGAAGAAAGGACTGAAAACAATAATCTAGGCTTATGACTTAAGAAACTAATAAAAAGACAAAAGAAACTCAAAATTATCTAAGAAAGGAAATAAAAATAACAGCATCAATAAACAAAGTTCTGAACAAAAATAACAATAAAACCAAATGTAGTTATTTTAAATAATCAATAAATTTAATAAATCTCTAACCAGACTGATGAGAAAGAGAACAAACAAAAATTATCAATATGAGCAAGCAAGCAAGGACATAAACACAGATATATTCACTTTAAAAGTAGAGTATTATAAACAACTTTAGTCCAATACATTGGAAATTTATGTCAAGTGAACAATTGCTGGAAGTGACAGAGTAGAAAAAGTTGTTCATGAAAAAATACATAACTGTAATATTAATAGTTCTATTAGAAAAATTGAACTTGTATCAATCATCTTTAAAACAAAGAAAGCTTCTGGTCCAGATAATTTTACTAGGGAATTCTATCAAACATTTAAGGAAAAAATAACACCAGTTCTACACAATCTCTTCTATAAAAGGAGAAAGGAAAAAACTTCCCAAAATCATTTTATGAATCCAGAATTACCCTGATACAAATAGAAGACACTACAATTTTTTTAAAAAAGGACAAATAGCCATCATAAACATATTTGCATATTTGCAAAAATTGGCTACTCAAATTCAGCAATAAATGAAAAAGCATATATCATGAACAGATTATTCCAGGAATGCAAGGTTAATTCAAGATTTAAAAATTAAATCAATATAATCTGCCATATCATCAGTCAAAATAAAAATAAAATTATTTCTACAGATGAAGAAAAAACATTTGAAAAAATCAATATCCATTCATCATTTTAAATTCTAAAAAATCAAGAATTAAGAGGAATTTTCTCAACCTGATAAATTGCCTCTACAAACACCCAGTGCTAATATTATACTTAATGGTTAAAGATTTTATGTATTTTCTCTAAAATCAGCAACAAAGGATGGATGTCCTGTCTCATCAATACTATTCAACATTGTACTGGCGGGTCCTGCCTGCACAGTAAAGCAAGAAAACAAATTAATAAAGGATATTGAGATTATAGCAAAAAAGAATAAAAGTGTGTCTGTTGACAGACGATGTGGATTCCTATTTACAAAATCCTGGATTTACACAAAAGCTACCAGAACTAAAAAATGAGTTTAGCACATTTGTAAAATACAGAGTCAATAAGAAAATAATCAAATTTTTATATGTATGTGAGCAATTAGAAATTAAAATTTTTAAAAAGTAAAGGGATAAGTACAAAATGTTACTTATGCTATATTTGTTATTCATACATATTTGAAAACTTTCAGAATAAAAAGAAATAAAAAAGAAAGTTAGATCATGTAATATCTCTGGTCGAAACCTTCTATTACTTCCTATTTCATTACAGTGCTAGTTTTTAAAAATCTGCATAATGTCCAACATAAACTGTTCCCTTTCATCCTCTATGACATCTCCTACTCTGTGACAAAAATGATATTCCTTGCAATTTTTACAAAGCGCACTCTTATCTCAGGGCCTGAGTAGTATGCACTTGGCCTGGAACATTCCTCTCCCAATAGTCATATATTTGTCTCCTTTACCTCTTTCGGCAAGTCTCTGATCAAAGAGGGCCTCTCTAACTATTCTGTTTATACAAATATACTTCTCAAACCAACAATATCTATTCTCTCTTGGTGATAGTAAAAACATAACCTGAAAATATAGTTTGGACTATTTTTAATAAGATTCCATTCACAGATACTTTGAAATACATTGACTATTGAGATGTTGTCAAATTCACCTAGATGAATCTATGTTCTCTCATATTCACGAATCTAAAACAGAACAGTTATTACTGTGAGGAAAGGAACTAAGAAGAAATAGTGGGATCTTCAGAGTACAGAGTAAGTTTTCCAAGAACTTAGATGTGTCTTTTATATAGTAGAAATCAAATTGTACAAAATAGCCTATACCGTCATTTAAGTTATTTGTAACGTATTTTTTTTCCTTTTTTTTGATTATGTACTCCTTATTAAAGGCTCAAGTTCAACGCCTTATTTTTTTAATTTTTTTAATTTTATGTTTAGATTATGTATATTGCTTTTGCCCCACCCAAGTCAGAGCTTCAAGCGTGTCCATCCCCCAGACAGTGCACACCGCACCCATTATATGTGTATATACCCATTCCATCCTCCCCCCTCCAATCTGCCCGACACCCAATGAACATTAGTATTACGTGCACTTAAGTGTTGATCAGTTAATATCAATTTAAAGGTGAGTACATATGGTGCTTGTTTATTTTTTTGAAGTTCCACTGAAAACCTAGGTGCTGGAGAGAGTGGGTAAGAGGAGAATAGATTCATAAGAACATTAAACTGGCCAACAATCTATGACAATCTCTTTTAATGCAGAACAATCTTTTTTCCTTCTCCACAGCCCCTATCTCACATTCTGTCTGAGTAGAGCAGACATGTTAAATTTCTTCATGATAAATAGGAAAGGGATGTATCTCAAATGTGTGTGTGGGTATGTGTGTATTTTTTTTTTTTAATTCCCTGAGTCCTCAACAACCTTCATTGCTCAATTTTGTGCCTGGTACAAATCAAGACATAGTCTCTCCATGATGCTTCCAGAGATCTTGGTCATCTCCTCAAGTTAATTAGACTCTCCTGCTGCAATTCTTGATGTATCAGAGGTTTTTTTTAAAGTCTAAACATAATTAAATCCCAGTGCCCCAATGTAAACCTTGGACAAAATCCTTCCTGGTTTTGCTTTTCTTTCTTTCTCTCTCTCTCTTTTCATTTTTTTCCTCTCTAAAAGTCACATCCTTCAGGTTCAATGCCAGGATAAAAAGGGTATAAGAGAAAAGAGGAAATTGATTTTTAATTCTTTCCTGTCTTCCACTTCAAAGGATCTACTTCTTCCCCTTGCTATCCAAAGATAACACTAACTACTCTTTAGAAAAATAGCCTACTAGGCTCTATCCAATTTTTCTGGGAGCACCAAGCCCCATTCCAAATGATAGGATAAAGGGAAATGAGATTCATGGTAAAGGTGAGTGAAAAATACAAGACTCAAATGTTTCAGAATTCATTGTTCATTGTTCAATAAAATGGTATGGTTATAGTTGAGCAGATATTCAAATTATCATTCAAATTACCTAGAATTCTTCATTCCTCCTTCTTGATTTTAAATTATATTTATCAGCAATTTCTGTCTTACTAGTTTTCAGTTTTTGCCCTCAAGAATAATCAAGAATTTCTATCTTTCAAATATACTCATTCTTCATTTTTATAATTAATGAATATATTGTTTTTAAAACTTTTTTTACAACTCAAATGTTTTTCTTATTTTTTGAGACTTTTTTTCTTATTTTCAGATTCTTTCATATTACTAAAGTCTTGTATGGATTAACACCGACTTTAATTTTTGCTGCAGTTCAATAATCAAACCTCTGTTAAGTCCACATAAATCCTGTCTGGTATTAAACATGTCAACAAATAGCAGCTTGTTTATCCCAAGATTCCAAACTTTTCATATTTGATTTTAATCATTATTTTCTCAATGTAGTGAGTTTTATTCAGGCAGCCTTCTTAAGAGAAAAATCAAGATTTTCCAAGAGTTAATATACAGCAAATTTAAAATATTTCTTAATTATCACTATGAACATTTTGATATACAGATTCTAATACCTTTCAACATGCCGTAAATTCAGAAAATAAAAATGCTAATAAGATAAACAGTTCCTGGACCAGGATGACTTATATACTAGTGGCATTAGGGTTTTCCAGAGAAACAAAATCAACAGGATGTATATATACATATGTGTGTATGTGTGTATATATATATATATACACACATATATATATACACATATATATGTGTATATATATATATACACATATATATATATATATAGAGAGAGAGAGAGAGAGAGAGATTTTAAGGAATTGGCTCATACGATTATAGAGATGCAAGTCCAAAATCTGTGGGGTAGGGTCATAAGGCTTAAGATTCAGGGATAAGCTGCAGTCCAAGTCTGCTGGTAGAATTTCCTCTTGCTGGGAGGGAGCTTCCTCTTTGTTCTATTCAGGCCTTCGACTGATTGCAGGAAGCTCACCTACATTATGGAGAGTAATCTGCTTTACTCAAAGTCCACCTATTTGAATAGGTAGACTTTGTCAAATAAGTAGACTTTGTCAACCAAAAAACACCTTTTATAACAACCTTCAGAATAATGTTTGGCCAAATATCTGGGTACCATGGCCCAGTCAAGCTGACAGATAAAATCAACCATCATGCTTATGCTCCTCTGAAATTCTTTACATTTTAAACATGAACTACGTATTTTGTAAGTATTACAGTCATTTGTATCTACATGTCTTCTGTTGTTCAAATAATGGGAAATATAAGACATAACCAATTAGTTCATTTTTACAACTTTAAAATGACAAAGTCTTACTTTCATGAAGTATGAAGTTGCCTTGCAAATACCATTTATAAGTGCTAGACTGAAATCTACACTGGGCATGCAGGTAGTAGGTGAGCAATTACAGAGAATTACACTTCTCCCATTCCTTTCTATTTTCATGCAAGTGCCCCAAACATAAACATCTACTGTTTGAAAGTTACTGCAGTAGGAAATGTACACCATAGAATCTACATTATGATGGCATTTTAGAAACTGTTGCTACTTAATATTTATTTAATAACTGCCAGGATTCAGCCTAGGTGAAGCTACAGTGATTAATGTGATTTGAGCAATCACTATGATAATTGACAGGAATGATCTGGGATAAAACTGTCTTAGAAGTTAAAAAAAATTATTAATACCGCTATTTTAATATGTATTTCTTATATATCATCATGTATGCCAACTTCCCAGATTATTTTTTTTAATCACCAAGTTTTAATGTTGATACCAGTGCATTTCAGTGGTTGTCAAACTGATTTCTGTCACACTGTAAGTTCTATGTTCCAGGAAACGATTCAATCCTGGGCAACCCACATGGTTGATCACTCTAGAACCAATGACTGATTAGAGTCCAGGAGTCCTCAAACTTTTTAAACAGGGGGCCAGTTCACTGTCCCTCAGACTGTTGGAGGGCCATTGGAGAGTGTAGCACACATTCCACACGTGTGCACTGTGGGCCCGGGACTAGTCGGCTGCTAAGCAGGACAGGCAGCAGCGGCAAAAACACCCGGTGGGTGGGATAAATGTCCTCAGTGGGCCACATGTGACTCACAGGCCATAGTTTGAAGACCCCTGGATTAGACAGTGACTCTCAATGTTGGAGGAGAGATTTATGAGGGAAGGGTGGGGAGAACACGGAGGTCTAGGACCCAAGCTTTATGTTTCATAACTTTTGAGTAAAGATATGGCACAGCCTTTCCTTATCATTTTACCATGTAAAATTATAAAAACAAACACCTGTACTAATGTAATCACCAACAGCTAA
>VSMD01032541.1:0-20789 GCA_008750895.1 Mirza zaza
GAGAGAGAGAGAGAGAGAGAGATGCCTGGGAAACTCTCATATATATTTTCCCAAGCAGATCCAAAGCCACATGAGGAACTATTTCTCAACAATCTAAATTATTCGTCCTCTGCAATGGAATCTTTGGCATAGCCAGGTGCTTAAGCTGAAATTACTGTTCTTAGTCAAATCAGTATTTAAAGGAATCTCAATAACCCCATCTGGTCTTCAGTTTGGTTTCTGGTGACGTAGTAAGCTTTAAGGAGCCCATCCATACCTGGCGGAGACTGGATCCAAGTTATGAGTTATAATCATCATCATGAAATACAGTTAAATTTCCTTAGAGAACGAAAGAAGGGATCACATTTTCTCTGTAGGAAAGCCAAGAACTTTGGGTGTCAATTTCTTCAAACACAGCATAGCACCTGTCACAAACAAATCGGGTGGCAGGAAAAGGTCACCTGCTTGCAGCCTTACTTTCATGCTCACACGTCAACAGGGGATTTCCCAGGGTGGTAACACTCTCATTTAAGACATTCTGGAGACCTAATTTCCATTTCAAATGACAGGTTATCTCTATTTTCGATTAAATAAGCAACTTTAACCCACTGCCATGGAATTCTTCTGCATGACTTTGGTCTCTCTGAGATTGGTAAATTTCTGAGAAGGAGCCTTGGGGAAAAATCCCCTTCTTCAGTGCAGAAGCCCTTCCTCCACCATCCAAGAGCTTTTGCTACTGCCTCGCCAGTAGAGAGCATTAGATCTTGTAGGTAATAAGTACCCTCTGAGAATTCTGTGAGATCTGCAGGAGCCCATTATAACCTCTAAACAGGTAGGTGAGAAATGTCAAGAACTCCCCAAAGCTGATTAAGTGTGACCCCAGCATAATCTTGGAAGAGTATGATTATATTAGCATGTTTCACACCATAGTCTAGTGTTTCCTATTGCTCCCTATGGCAGGTAAAATAATGACCTGCCCCAAAGAAGTCCACATCCTAATTCCTGAAACTAATAAACATGTTACCTTACATGACAAAAAAGACTTTGTAGATATGATTAAGTTAATGGCCTTGATGTACGAAGATTACCCTGCATTATTTGGGTGGGTCCAATGTAATCACAAGTCCTTATAAGAGGGAAGAGAGAGTGTCAGAGTCAGAAGAAGGAAATGTGATGACAGAGCAGAGGGGAGGAGGGCAGGTGAGAGAAATAGAGATTTGAAGATGCTATGCTGCTAGCTTTGAATATAAAGAAGGGGGCCACAAACCAAGGATGTGGGTGGTCTCTAGAAACTGGAAAGAGCAAGGGAACAGATTTCCCCCCTAGGGCCTCCAGAAGGAATGTAGCCCTGTTGACACCTTGATTTCAGCACTTGTGAACCACAGAACTGTAAGACAATGAATGTGTTGTTTTAAGCCACTAAGTTTATGCTAATTTGTTAAAGCAGTCATAGGAAACTAATACATTCTCCCTTATAACTTTTTTAAAAATTTGTACTTGTGGCCAGGCGCAGTGGCTCACACCTGTAATCCTAGCACTCTGGGAGACCGAGGGTGGATTGTTTGACCTTAGGAGTTCGAGACCAGCCTAAGCAAGAGCAAGACCCCGTCTCTACTAAAACTAGAAAGAAATTAGCTGGACAACTAAAAAAAAAAAATATATATATATATATATATACACAAAATTAGCCAGGCATGGTGGTACATGCCTGTAGTCCCAGCTACTCAGGAGGCTGAGGCAGAAGGATCGCTTGAGCCAAGGAGGTTGAGGTTGCTGTGAGCTAGGCTGACACCACGGCACTCTAGCCCGGGAAATGGAGTGAGACTCTGTCTCAAAAAAAAAAATTGTACTTGTAATTGACAAATAATTTTATATTTATGGAATACAATATGATGTTTTGATATATGTATAAATGGTGGAATGATTATATCAAGCTAATTAACATGTCCATCACCTCACATATTTTTTCCAACATTCAAAATCTATTCTTTTAGCAATTTTGAAATATACATTATTTGACTATAGTCGCCACATTGTACAACAGATCCTGATAGGTCTTGAAAATGTATTCTTCCTAACTGAAACTTTGTGCCTACTGACCATCTTCTCCCCAGGCTCACTACTACCACCACCACCCCACCCACCCAGACTGTGGTAGCCACCATTCTATTTTCTGGTTCTATAAGTTTGACTTTTTTAGATTCTACATATAAGTGAGATCATCCAGTATTTGTCTTTTTGTGCATGGCTTATTTCACTTAGCATAACTTCTTTTTTAAAAGATACAACTAAATGGTCAAATAAATTTGCAGTCTCTAGCCTTCTTTTTGGAAATTCATAGTATACATTGGTTCCCTCAAGTCTCTCAGAAGTCATAATGGGAAAGAAACCTATTTAACTCAATGTCAACCATGAAAAAACATTTTTAACTGCAAAATATCAACTGTCATACTGCAGAACAATGTTCCTTTCTCAGAACACTGGTTTGAGGTAATGCTGCTAATAACTCATTGCACGGTAAATTGGAGCTGAAGAAAGATGTGTTAACCAAAGGAGAGAGAAGTGTGGAGATCTAGAAAATGGGTCAAAGAACAAGAAACTCAATACATTGTTCAATTCGTCCAGGAGAGCTCATTCTCATGTACAAATATGAGTGTTTAGTCCCTGCTATTTTAGGGTGGGGCTGTCACAGGTGAATGGCAGATACCATTAAGATAAACCAAGGAGTTCCCCTTTGTTCTCATTCCTTGCTCCCTAAACAACCTGCTATAATTTAACTTCCTTTCCAGGTCTGGCCTGACCAGCTGACATGCCAACTCTAGTCTGATTAACAGTTATCTGTACTCCTGCAAATGAGTAAATTGGAATTCTGGCTTTATATCTCTACTGCTTGTGATTTAGATTAGGTTAGCATGAGTCCATGCCCAGGAGATTGCTGACCTTTAAGTATCTCTGACAAAATTCAGTTTCTGGGCCTAACTAGTACCCTGCAAGGTCCTGCCTAAATTGTCAGATGAAATTTCTTGATGACATCTCCATCCTGCCTCACTTGTCTAACTGCCACATCCCTCTCAGGGGCAATTTCCTTGTCCACGACAGCTCTGTCACCATGCCTAGAAAAAGCTTCTTGAGAGTGCATTCAGTTGACTGAGTTCACATACAGGATGAGATCAAGCAGTAGCAGATATGAGCAGAAAATGGCTACAAGGGCAGTGAACAGAGGCAACTTGAACAGATATGAAGATTGTCCCTTTGAACCAATGCAGTCAGTGTAAATGAGGCTGCACAACCATCTCCTGTACAGACAGAGGGAGAAGGTCAAGGCGGAGACGAAAAATAGTAGCACACATCAATTTATGATAACTTGGCAGAAGCCAGGTGGAATATGGTGTTAAGGTGCTATGGACAGCTATCATCTTCCCAGTACTTCATTGCAACGGCTTCTACCTTTTTTTCCCTATCCACATGGTACCAATGGGTATTGCATGTTCCTACAATGGAATTCACAGCCCTCCGTGCGTGGTTTTTAATTTTTTTTAATTTCAGCATATTATGGGGTACAAATGTTTAGGTTATGTATATTGCCCTTGCCCCACCCGAGTAAGAGCTTCAAGCATGTCCATGGTTTTGTGTACCCCTCTTTTATGAGTTGCATCAAGTCAGTAAAACTTGATCCCTAGGAACCTGCATCCAGAGCTGGACACTCAACCCAAACTAAACCAAGAGATCTCTTCCCAGGGGATTTTTAAATTAAGAGATAAATTTCTCTCTGTGAGAAGACAAATGCCTCCTGATCTGACTTGTAAGTGGAATCTAAAAAAGTTGATTTCATAGAAGCAGAGAGTAGAAGAAGGGTGGTTACCAGAGATTGAGAGGTGGGGGATTGGGGAAATGTTGGTCAAAGTATGCAAAATTTCAATCAGGCAGGAGGAATAAGTTCAAGAAATCTATTGTACAACATGGTAACTGTAGTTAATAATAATGTATAATATAGTTATTTTTTTTGAAACAGAATCTTGCTCTTTCACCTGGCTGGAGTATAGTGGTTTGACCATAGCTCACAGCAACCTCAAACTCCTGGGCTCAAGAGATCCTCCTGCCTCCGCCTGCCGAGTAGCTGGGAATACAGGTACATGCCACCATGCCTGGGTAATTTTTTCTATTTCTGGTAGAAATGAGGTCTCACTCTTGCTCAGGCTAGTCTGAAACTCCTGAGCTCAAGCAATCCTCCCGCCTTGGTCTCCCAGAGTGCTAGAATTATGGGCGTGAGCCATTGCACCTGGCCAATATACTTAAAATTTTTTAAGAGACTAGATTTTAAGTGTTCTCACCACAAATATATGAGAAATATTGAGGTAATACATATGTTAATTAGCTTGATTTAGCCATTCCCCAATGTATATTTCAAAACATCATGTTGTATGCCATAAATATAGAATTGTTGGCAACTTAAATAAAGAAAATAAAACATACTGTAAAGCTACTGTAAAAAAAAAAAAATCAGTTCCTCTCTCTGGATGGTCAGATCCAAAACATGTAAAACTTAGATGTTTTTAGCCACCATGTTTTTCTCCATATGGACAAGAAAATGCTGATCTAAAGAAAGAAGAATGGAACACAGGAACCAAGGGGTGCAGAAGCAAGCAACAGAGAAAGAATCCAGATCTTGTTTGTCCCGTGGACCAGTTCATCTCTGAAGGTTACATATATTCAGGAACTTGGATTTTTATGAAACACCCAGAATCCTTACCTTTTAAAAAAATCACCCTTTTAATACACAAAATAGGGATAACTACCTACTTTCTATAGCTAATTTAAAAGAATCTGTAAATTTTGTAAATGTATAAAGCTTTTTGAGCCCTGCCTGGCACATAGTAAGTGCTAAGAAGGGATTTTTTTTTTTTTTTTTGAGACATAATCTCACTCTGTTGCCCAGGCCAGAGTACCCTGGTGTCAGCCTAGCTCACAGCAACCTCAAACTCCTGGGCTCAAGCAATCCTACTGCCTCAGCATCCCAAGTAGCTGGGACTACAGGCATGTGCCACCATGCCTGGCTAATTTTTTCTATATATTTTTAGTTGGCTAATTAATTTCTTTCTATTTTTAGTAGAGACAGGGTCTCGTTCTTGCTCAGGCTGGTTTCAAACTCCTGACCTTGAGCGATCCTCCCACCTCGGCCTCCCAGAGTGCTAGGATTACAGGCATGAGCCACCGTGCCCGGCCGTAAGGATTTATTTATAAGTTTGTTTTCTGTCACTTGCAACCAAGAACATCCTAACTAATAACAGAAGGATTCAAGGGGTACAGCCAGGCTCCATGGGAAAGAAGGCTGTGATCAAATGATAGTGTCCTACCATGAGCACAAAAAGGGAAATAATAACCCATATACATCACATAGAACAAGTACATCCCCCTTCATCAATTCAGGGTACAAATTTTAATATCTCTTTTAATATTCAATTTATTATGACCGAGTTTTTACATGACCATATTGGGATACTCTACCTTCCACAGTGACAGGAAATTCATCCTTTATGTTAGAGTCCCTTAGAACTGCAGTCCCCAAAGCCCTGGCCATGGACCAGTACCAGTCCGTGGCCTGTTAGGAACCAGGCCACACAGCAGCAGTTGAGCAGTGGACAAGTGACCAAAGCTTCATCTGTATTTACAACTGCTCCCCATCGCTTGCCATCTTCCCCTTGACCCCCTGGTCTGTGGAAAAATTTTCTTCCATGAAACTGGTTCCTGGTACCAAAAAGGTTGGGGACTGCTGCCTTAGAACGCAGGGCATCAGATACACTCCCTGAGATGACTACTTAACTGTGGCTCCTGGGCTAGGTTATCAGCCACAGGAATGCTGAGACATGATTACCCCAGATCAATGTTTCAAGATAAAGTAGGCTTGGGGTCAGCCAATTCTTTCATACACATGGACCCTTGCTTGTGACTTAAACCTCCCCACTAGACAGGCTGTGTTGAGGAGGATTCAGAGACTTGGCAGAAACATCCCCCAATCCTCCTTGTACCTCAGGACTCCCAGTGTAGGGGCCAGCCGCCTGGTCCTGTCTCCTTCTAACTCAGAAATTTTGTTGCCCTTTCCCTACCCTGGAATTGGCTGGTGCCACGCTACTCCATCCCAACGTGTTAAAACAACTTTGGGCCTCAAGTAGAAATTCAGTCAGAAATTCAGGATCTCAACCCAAGTCTCAATAAAGGGACATTCAGGTGACTTGCCCAGAACAAAAGAAGAAAGTCTCAAAGGGAATCAATGTCTTCACTAAAAGTTGCTAGCAACCTCCAAAGGATTTCTTCCCCATTTAGGAAACAAGTAGAGTCCTTCTTCAGCGGCACCCACAACATATAGACTTGCCATAGCCCTGAGTTAGAGAATAGAAAGACACTAGCACCTAAAGAGGCAGGGAGGAGGGTAGGACAGCTAAAGTTGATGGACGTGAAATCAAGACTGGAAGCAACAAATGCAAACCACAGCTTTGCTTATTGCCAAGTGAACCCAATCAAGAGGGACTGTGCAGAGAGCTGAATAAATGCATACCTTGGGGGAGCATTGCCAGGGAGCCTACAAGCCCTGCTGCAACAGATCTGCGAAGCTTTCTGCTTGTTATCAACTTAGCAACAAGAGCCTCATTCCCACTGGATCTATTTCTTGAGCTTGTACTAAAGCAATGGTTCCCAAAGTGTGGTCCCCAAACCAGCAGCAATATCACCTGGGAAACTTGTTAGAAATGCAGATTTTCAGGCATCACCCCAGACTTGCTGAATCAGAAACTCAAGTGTGAGAACCACTAGCCTATTTTAATCATCAAACTCTGTGCTTTGTGCTGTGGTGGGGGTGGGGTTGCCAGATAACCCACGGAACACTTGGTTAAATTTGAATTTCAGATAAACGACATATTTTTTAGTATAAGTATGTCCAAATTAATTTGCATGGGTTATCCTTATGTTAAAAAGCGCTTGTTATATATCTGAAATTCAAATTTAACTAGACATTCTGTAGTTTTATCTGCTAAATCTGGCAACCCTAGGTGGGGGGACTCCAGAGAGGACGATGATGGAACAAGCCTAGGCCTCAAGGATCCCCCAAATCAGCTGGGTGTACAAAGCTTGGACATAAATCAGATACGGAACAAATCCAAAGACGTAAATGACAGGTTCTAGGAGCACCTTAAAAACTCTAAGTAATTCTAACCAAACACAGAGCACCAAGAGGTAAGATAAACCAAAAAAGACTCTAGGAACTGGATTTTAGTTCACAGTTCAGACTCAGGGGGTCCCAACTGCTATTGTTTCTAGCAATGCTACTTGCATTATTTTTCCTCTGTGACCAAACTCCTGCCTTGTACCCATAGACACTTTTGTGTGAATTAGAAAGAGGCATCTTTCCTTGGGTCAAATACAGCATTGCTCCTGTTGCACAGCTTGGAGCATGAATCCCAAGCTAGAATTTAGCCCCTACTCAGCCCCTCAGCTGGGCACAAGCTGCACAACCCTTTGTGACAGCTCTGAGCCGGTGACTGGTCCACTCTTTGCAGGCTAACTTGGATCCATTCCAATTGCTTACATTCTGTCTGCTTTGTTTCAGTGTCCCAGCCATCAGTGAGATGGGGGGGGGGAGGCTGCCCCCCACCACCCAAGTCTCAGCTTTCTAAAGCCATGTTTGTCAAAAGCATCCGTGTGCAAATTCCTTTGTTCATAATAGTGGCATTCAAGTTGAATTGCGCATGAAATTGTCTTGCCAAAGAAGCGGCTCTCTCTATATAAAAGGGGCCAAGAGAAATTGAAGGATCTGATTAGTTAATAAGAATTCTGAGTAGTGAAATTCCAGATTAGCATAAAACAATTTCTTGTTCAGAGCACGTGCAGCACCAGAGCAAAAGAATTCTTTTCTTTTTTTTTTTTTTTTTTGTTAAAGCATTTAGTTCTAAAATAGTATAATCACAATAAGACATTCCAATGTGTGAATTATAGTATATTAAGTCATGACTAATTGCATTGATTTGCATTCAGGGTTTTTTAACATCTGTGTGGTAATTATCCTAATCCAATTTGTTATGCAGAATACAATCAATGTTATGTATGTTAGTGTTTAGGGCCCTGACACAATTTTCTGTAATAAAAGGGAATGAAATACAAAGGTAGCTCAGGTGGAAAGACAAGCCCATCTTTTATAGACATCAAGCTCCCTTTCTTGATCTCCAAAATTAGCTGGGGGAGGGGGAAGCTGAGATCAAGCAAATTTAATTAGCATTTTAAAAGGAGGCCCAAGAAAAGAGAGAAAGAGCGATAGAGCCAGCAAGCGAGAGCGCTCATGAGAACGAGCTAGAGCAACCTGTATTAAACCCTCAGGAAGAAGATTTTTTTCTAACAGGCTGTGGCTTTCAGAAGCTGCCAGAAAAAAATGTCCTGACCTTGCCTGATAATAAGCCAATAAGATGATGTTTTGCTGACATAGTGCTATTTCAGTGAGAGATGCAACTTACCTGGGAGTCAGGGTTTAGCTTTAAGCCTTTCCTTTTTCTGTACTTTTAGGGGAAAGATAGAACTCTGCCTAATATCTCCCAGAAAGTTCTAGGAATCTAAGGCATAACCAAAGTAGCTGAACTGACTTTAGGCACAGCCAACCAGCTATTTATATATGTCTGTGTCATTTGTAGGATAGAGAGCCCTCCCCTGCCCCTACCTTTAGATAGACACACAAAACCTTGCTGCCCCCTCTCAGATATCTGAATTTCCTACTGTGGAGCATTTACTCCTTTAACTTCTGGATTTGTCCTTTTTTAAATGCCAGTCTTTTTTTTCTTTATCAACAATGCAAATTTTAGCCAGCAATACTTAATCAGCCTCTTGAGCAAGTTTTCATTCAGAAGAGAGTAGAAAGAAGGTGAGGGTACCAGATGTCTGAGGGGCAACAGAGGCCCCGAAGGGGCAAAAAAGGCCTGAGAAGCAAAGGTGATAGATATTATTATAAACAATATTCACTTACTTTGCCATTTTGATGAGTAAACAAGTCCTAATTCCCTCCAAGGGTGGACAGAACCCATGTTTGTGGGGAAAGGGAGCAAAGTTGACACCGGATCCCCTGGAGTCTCCTCTACTTCTCCCTCCCCAGTTCCCATTCCCTGTCTATCGTCCTCTTAGTCGATCTCTATTTCGATTTCCCATAGGGTAGGTTTCCCAAACCTGGCTAACAATGAGAATCACCAGGAAAGTTTGTTAAACATATACATGCCTCGCCTGCTCCTCATTCATTTGGATTTAGTAGGGACTGGATTGGGTTCAGGTATAGGTATTTTTCAAGCTGATTCCCAGGTGATTCTAATGGGTGGCTCCATTGCACAAACACTGGCATCAGCCTCAGTTTCCTACCAGGTGTGCCTTCCTATGAACAGGCAAATGGAGGCTTCAGTGGTGTGGCAAATGCCAGACATAATGAGCAAAACTGATGCTCCAGCAGGCTAGGCCTGACAAAGGCTCCCTCCCTGACCAAAATTTAGCCAGGTTCCTCTAAGCTCTCTTTTCTACCATGCCTTGTCCTCAGCCCTGTCCTCAGCCAAACTTTAGTAAAGAATCCTGCTTAGTTGGCTTAATGAAACTATTCCCACCCTAGATTATCTGATCAAATTCCTCATCCCCAACCCTTAATGTCTAAATCCTAGGCCTGCCTTTAAGAATCCCCTTACCTTTGATGTCTAATCAAGCTCCTCTTAGTAATTTTCCATCCACTGACCCCTTACTCTGTTCACTGGCTATAAATCCCCACTTGTCCTTGTTGTATTTGGAGTTGAGTTCAATCTCTGTTCCCTATTGCAATAGCCTTGAATAAAGTCTTCCTTACTGTTTTAACAAGTGTCAGAATAATTTTTCTCCAATAGGCCCTTAGGGAGAAATTACCTCTGCCAGACACCAGGACTCCATTTAGCCAACTACTTTCTAGTTAGTCAAGGCCTGCTCCAGCATGCTAAACAGGACCCCGGTGGCTCCACCCAGGTGCCTCATATGTAAGCAGGAAAGACTCTGCTACAGACCAGCAGTCCTTGTTGGTAATTTGTTATCAGTTTCCATGAACAGAGTTCTGAAATTCCCATGATACAAACAAGCATTTACTGAGCATTTATTCTGGGTCTTTCTATGCTAGGAACTGGGGAATAAGACGAGGCCCTTTTGCCCTCAACACTCACAAAAAAGCAGGGAAGAAGACAAACACAACACAGTTGGGGGCCGTGACCAGCTAATTGTAACCATTTGCTGGAAGGTGAGGAGCTAGTTATATCAATTAATTGGCAAAAAAGGTATTTTATTGGATCACAACTCTGAGGTAATTCCTTCACCTTGTTTAGCCTTGTAAAGCTCCTCCTGCTTCCTACTTGTCCTTCTGCAACAACATCCCAGAGCACACCTCATTCCCAGGGGTTCATTCGAACTCCTAGCACATTGACACTTCCGTGGCTAACATCTGCCTACACAATAAAGCCCAGACTTGTTAACCTGCCATTTTAAGCACTCCATGGGACTGAAAGGATGGCTCCATGCCCATAAGCATCATCAATTAGCAAGGCATGCTGGACATCTAGCTCAAGAAGTTAGAAGACATGGCAGTACAGGTCTCCTCCATTCGTGGGGATTGACCTATTCCTTCTCTGGAATGTAAAAAAAAAAAAAAACATGGGCCAGGTGCGGTGTCTTATGCCTGGAATCCTAGCACTCTGGGAGGCCGAGGCAGGAGGATAGCTGGAGCTCAGGAGTTCAAGACCAGCCTGAGCAAGAACAAGACCCCGTCTCTACTAAAAATAGAAAGAAAGTACTTTGCCAACTAAAAATATATAGAAAAAAATTAGCCGGGCATGGTAGCACATGCCTGTAGTCCCAGCTACTTGGGGGAGGCTGAGGCAGGAGAATCGCCTGAGCCCGGGTGTTTGATGTTGCTGTGAGCTAGACTGACGCCACGGCACTCTAGCCCAGGTGACAGAGTGAGACTCTGTCTCAAAAAAAAAAAAAAAATAGCAGTACAGAACGTTCCTGGATTCCTGTATCGACACTCTCTATACCAGTGGTAAAAATAAAAAGCTGGAGGGGCTTCCTGACTCCAGAAAAGAGAGAGAGTAGGCTCAGAAAGGGGGAGTTTGAAGAACAAAAGTGAGGCAGGAAAGAGCCCAGAGAAGCTGAAAGCACTGTCAAGCCTTCTAACTGCCTCAACTCCAGGAAGGAGCTCGTTGCGCTAGCTGTGGTGTCTCCCCTTCATGGCAACCGAACTTCTCTACTCTCTCTAGGCCCAGAAAGGGAGACAGAAGAATGAGCTACTAGAAGCTTCAGGGAGCAGAAGGGTAGCCAGATATCTGGCATTTCAGTCAGTTGCCACTCAAGCACTACCTTGCAGAGAAAGCTTTGAGGCCCCTCTCAGCCTCCCTCTCCTCACCATTAAAATGGAGATGACACTGCTGTCTTTCCTACCTCATAGAAAAACAGTGAGAGTGAAATGAGATCAAGGATTTGAAAATGCTCTAGAAACTACTGCCAGCTCGTCAGGCTCAAGGGGTTGTTATTACTATTATGATGGGCCCTGTGAGGCATACTGAAAAGGTTTTATAACAGCACACATGAGGGCAACAGGTTGCTTCCGGGAATAGGAACGAGAGGACAGCCCTAACTCAGACATGGTCTGTCCAAGTCACCTCTCCCCCAGGGTGTGGATGCCCGGTGGAACACATAGCCTCTGCCACCACCCTCCCCCACTCCTGTCAATATGGCAATATGGCAGCAAAGCACCTGCTGTATCGTCTACAGATGCCAAGACCTAACTACAAATAATCACTTGGTAGCCTCCTCTTCTCTTTTTGAAAGCTTGTTATTATCATTCTTGAAATCCTGCTCCTGGCATGCCCTGAGAAGCATCTATTTAGGGGAGGCATTGTGCGTGATACGCAGTCTTTGCAAAGCTTCCTTCCTGAATTTGAACCTGCAGACAGAGCCAAAGGCTAAAGAGAGAACTAAATGAAGTGTGTCTGGCACGTCTGCAACTTTTCAGCAAACTACTCCCCACCCATCCAAAATTTTCGCACCTTGCCCTTGTCTCACTCAGAGTACTGGAGCGAGAAGAAGCAATACTATGTCCCCCTGAAGTTATGCATTGGCCAATAAGTAAACAGCATGCCCTTCTCTGAAGGGGAGGAGGCATCACAGGCTTCCTGGAAGCCCCAGAGGGAGATTTATTTTGGGGGAGGAGCATAGAACCATGTCAAATTACCTAAAACCCCACCCTATAGATAGCCACCTGCTAGTAAGGAGGACCCTGCTTTGTTTAGACCTCTGAAAACCCACAAAAATCTCTTTCAGTAATTGCTGTCAATCACTTGCCAGCTTTCCCAGCCCGGGGGAGTTTTGTGGTAATGCCTATAAATCAATACAGCAGAGGAGAATTACTGTAGATTTCTGTGACACTTATTTAGAAGCACCTTTATTTTTTTTCTCCCCCTCTAGGCAACATATCAGACTGATATGGTAAGGGCTGAAGTATGGAGGAAGAAGTAGCGAGGGCCTACATCCCCTTGGCATCTTTCCTTTCCCTGCCAAGACTTGGGGCTTCCAGAAAGGGCCTGCAGACAGAACTCAAGACCCTGAGTAGAGGCTGTAGCTCTTCAAACACTAAAGCATCAGTAGGGGCCTGAGGTCAAGGTGTTGGTGTTGGGGTGGCTTGTAAAGGAGGCGTAGGTCAGAGGTTAAAGCCTGGCTTTTAAAGGGCTGAAAATGCTATCCTGTCCATCAATCGAAAAAAAAAAAAGAAAAAAAGAAAAGGGATGGAAAATTGGAGAGAAAGATAAATGGAGACCAGCTCAAGAATGTAGGGAGATGTACTCAGATTCCCATGTAAATTAAAAGCACAGAATCTAGCATAGCACTGTGCAATAGAACTAACTCTCTGTGATGAGAGAAGTGTTCTATATATGCACCAGCCCACACGGTAGCCACTAGCCACACGTGACCATTGAGCACTTAAAATGTGCTCAATACCATGATTAAGAAACTGAATTTTTTTATTTCATTTCATTTTAATTTATTTAAATTTAAATCCAAAGAGCCATGTGTGGTTAGTGGCTATCTTACGGACCAGCACAGGTCTAGGGTTACTACATTTTCTGGATTCAAAGCCCAGTTCTGCCTCTTGCTGGCTGAGACACTTTAGCAAATTACTTAACCCCTCTGTGCCTCAGTTTATTCATCTGCGAAATGGAAATTATTAATATAAGGGTTCTCACAGGACTGTTATGAGGATTATATGAGTGTATATATGTACATATGCACACATGCACACATATATATAGTGATTAGAGAAGTGCCTGGTGCATAATAAGTGCTATATATAATTTTTTTCCAATTAGAGGCATTCAGTAGAGAAATATTCCCTAGCCATTGTGAGGCCTCTGCAGATAGAGAGAAGCCCCTCACTGCTACAGACATAGCAGATAGAAGTCATACATTCTTCTTAAGCCAGACTTAAGAATAGGTGCAGTTGAAATCATTGCCCTTCTCATGGAAGACTGAGAGTGTGGTAGAATGCAGAAGGAAATGCTCAACCCTAGCCGCTGTCCAGATGTAGCCCTTCATCACAGACACAAAAAATACTCATCATCTTTCCAAGCTCATCCAGTTACAGGTAAGTGAGATAATTCTTGCAGACAGAGGTCACCATCTTGGGCAGTGAGGAAGACAGTGAGGTGTCATGATAAGAGCTTGGGGTCAACAGCCATGGAGATCTGCATTTGAAACCCACCCTAGCCACTAACTGATAGGGTGAGGTGAAGCAAGGGACTTACCTTCTCTGAGCCTCAGTTTCTCTATCTGTAAAGTGGGGGCATATTGATTTCTATTTTCCAAGATTGGTGTTATAATTGAAGGAAATAATATAAGCAAAGCACTCAGCACAGTGCCTGGTAGCTGCTACGTTAATTATCCATACCTATATGTTGGAATGAGAACCAATCCTAGGTAAATGGGTGAATAAAGCTATTTCACAATCCATCATCAACAACTCTCCGGGCTCAGATGGGGATAAGGAAGTCTGCTTCCTAATGCCCAGAGACGCGGAAACCAATTGTAAAGCCAGGCTAAACCCCAGTACCACTGCCCCCTAGCCCCAGGCCAGGCAGCACGACAGAACTCTTCCAAAAGGCCTCCTGGCTGCTAATTTCTAATGAGGTTGTAGAGTATCAATCACTCTCAATGTAGGAAGCAGAAGTGCAAGTTACTTCATTAAAAGCACTCACATATAACTGGATACATTTACATATTAAGCAGGCAACTGAGACTCTAATCTTTCTATTTTATGTACAGCTGTAATCATTACTCAGCATCAGAATGCTTGTTAAATACTGAGGGTACTACAGAGAACTCTCAAATCTTCACTAAGTACAGGTGATGATTTGAAAGTGCTCCCATTCACAAGCTGGATGCAATCCCCCTCAGCGTTTCTTGGACCCTGGTGACTGCATACAGGCACCCTGGAGCTCATTCAAGTCGACCCTAAGCATAGACAAAGATGTGACTGCAGGTCTCTTGGGCCCCTGAGTTTCAGCGTGTCTGATTAGCTGACTATCACATACAGGAAGCAGGTCTCTGCCACCTTGTGCACTATGTTGTTGGTTTGGAAGTAGAGCAAAGAAGGAAGATAGAGAAGTCCAGAGTGCTGAGCAACAGGGGGACTATTTGAGGGTCCAGCGCCATCTGCAGTTGCAGGAAGAAAGGTCAGTCATAAGTGTGGCTCAGCAGAGTAAAGAAAAAGGAAAGGAAAGGAAAGGAAAGCCTAAGAGAAACGTGGCCTTCTTATAGCATTGTTGGCTCAAACCAACCCTAAATTCAGCCCCACGACGTGAAAAATAACTCTATAACTCAATCAATACCAAACCAGACAAAGGCATTATAAGAAAACTGCAGACCAATATCCTTCGTGAACATAGACTAAAAAATTCACCCTAAAATATTAACAAATCAAATCCATCAATACATAAAAAAGGATAATACCTCATGATCAAGTAGGGCATATCCAAAGAATGCAAGACTGGTTAAAATTCTAAATGAGTCAGTGCGATTTACCATATCATCAGACTGAAAAATATAATCTGTATGCTTATCTCAATAGATGCAGAAAAGGCATTTGACAAAATGCTGACCCATTCATGATTTAAAAAAAAAAAAAACTCCCACAAAACTAGGAATAGAAGGAAATATCACCTGTTAAAGGGCATCTATGAAAAACTCATAGCTAACATCATACACAATGGTAATAAAAGACTAAAAGCTTTCCCCCTAAGATCAGGAGCAAGATAAGGATGTCTGCTCTTGCCACTTCTAGTCAATATTTTCAATATTGTACTGGAGGTTCTAGCCAGGGCAATTAAGCAAGGAAAAAGAAATAGAAGGCATAAATATTGTAAAGGAAAAAATAAAACTGTTTTTATTCACAGACATCATGATCATTTACCTAGAGAATCCCAAAAAACATTCAAAAAAGCTACAAGAACTAATAAGTGAGTTTAGCAAAGTCATAGGACATTATACAAAAATCAATTGCATATCAATTGGAAATTAAAATTTAACAAATATTACCATTTATAATAGCACAATAAAAATTAAATACTTAGGGATAAATCTAACAAAATATGTATAAGATGTATATGCTGAAAACTATAAAACATTGATGAAATAAAGAGAATGTAAATAAATAGAAAGGCATACTGTGTTCATGGATCAGAGACTCAATAGAATTAAGGTGTCAATTCTTCCCAAATTGGTCTGTAGAGTCAACACAATCACAACCAAGATGACAACAGGCTTCTTTGTAGAAATTGACAAGATGATTCTAAAATGTCTATGAAAAAGCAAAGGACATAAATGAGCCAGGACAATTTTTTTTTTTTTTTGAGACAGAGTCTCACTTTGTTCCCCAAGCTAGAGTGAGTGCGGTGGCGTCAGCCTAGCTCACAGCAACCTCAAACTCCTGGGCTCAAGCAATCCTTCTGCCTCAGCCTCCCAAGTAGCTGGGACTACAGGCATATGCCACCATGCCCGGCTAATTTTTTCTATATATATAGTAGTTGGCCAATTAATTTCTTTTTATTTATAGTAGAGACGGTGTCTCGCTCTTGCTCAGGCTGGTTTCGAACTCCTGACCTCGAGCAATCCGCCCGCCTCGGCCTCCCAGAGTGCTTCAATTACAGGTGTGAGCCACCGCGCCCGGCCCAGGACAATTTTTTAAAACGACAAAGTTGGAGAACCTACATTCTGATGTTGAGACTTACTATTAATCTACAGTAAATGTGGCAGTGTGGTATTGGCATAAGGCTAGACACATAGATCAATGGAACAGAACAGAGAATCTACAAGTAGATTCACACATATGTGATCACTTTATTTTTGACAGAGGTACAAAAGCAATACAATGGAGAAAGGAGAGCCTTTACAACAAATGGTCCTGGGACAATTTGACATCTACCATGTATCCCCGAAAATAAGACAAGTTCTTATATTTATTTTTCCTCAAGAAGACACCCTAGGGCTTATTTTCAGGGAATGTGCTATTTTTTTAAGTACGGTACAACAATCTACATTTATTCAAATATAGTTAAGTCGTCTTCTTCTGGAACATCATAACTCTCCAACCCCCAAATTCCATCCTGAATTTCTTACGACTCTATTTCCTTTAGAACCATTGGCCCCAATATCTCATGTCGAGCAATAGAGCTTTCATGGGGCAGATGAGAAGGGCTGCTCATCTTCTTTACTGCTCCGTGACGAAATGCATGGGTTGTGCAGATACGCTGTGTAGCCACGCCCATCACTAGGTCTTATTTCCGGGGTAGGGCTTAAATTGTGCAAATGCTTAGAAATCCTGCTAGGGCTTATTTTATGTGTAGGTCTTATTTTCTAGGAAACATGGTATATGCAAAAAATAAACCACAACTCTTACCTTATAGCATATACAAAATTGCAAAAGCTGAAGCTAGAAAACTTCTAGAATAAAACATAAGAGAAAACTCTTTGTGACCTCGAGTTAGGTAGAGATCTCTTACACATGATTGAACAAAGCATGAGCAATAGAAGAAAAAAATCAATAAATTGAGCCTCATCAAAATTACAAACTTCTGCTCTTCAAAAGATAAGGCTACCCCGTCTCTACTAAAAATAGAAAGAAATTAATTGGCCAACTAAAAATATATAGAAAAAATTAGCTGGGCATGGTGGTGCATGCCTGTATTCCCAGCTACTCAGGAGGCTGATGCAGGAGGATTGCTTGAGCCCAGGAGTTTGAGGTTGCTGTGAGCTAGGCTGATGCCATGGCACTCTACCCTGGGCAACAGAGTGAGACTCTGTCTCAAATAATAAAAAAAAAAGAGAGACTCTGTCTCAAATAAAAAAAAAGATAAGGCTAGAAAATGAAAAGGTGATCCATAGACTGGGAGAATATATTTGCAAAACACATATCTGATAAGAGGCATGTATCCAGAATATATAAATAACTCTCAAAACTCAATCATAAGAAAACAAACAACCCAATTTAAAAATGGGAAGCAAGATGAATAAATTCTACAGATCTACTGTACAATAAAGTGCCTATAGTTAACAACACAGTCTTGTGCACCTAAAAACATAAGAGGGTAGATCCCATTCTTACCACCAAATAGGAAGCAGAAGATACACGGAAACTTTTGGAGGTGACAGATATGTTTATTTCCTTGATTGTGGTCATAGTATCATGGATATATGCATATGTCCAAACTCATTGAGTTGTATACATTAAACGTGCGCAGTTTTTTGTACGTCAGTTATACCTCAATAAAGCTCTTTTTAAAAATGGGCAAGGCTTGGTTCAGTGGCTCACACCTGTAATCCTAGCAATCTGAGAGGCCGAGATGGGAGGATCACTTGAGGTCAGGAGTTCAAGACCAGCCTGACCAAGAGCAAGACCCCCATCTCTACTAAAAATAGAAAAAATTAGCCAGGCAGCTGAAAACAGAAAAATTAGCCAGTCATGGTGGCATGTGCCTATAGCCTGTAGTCCCAGCTACTCAGGAGGCTGAGGCAGAAGGATTGCTTGTGCCGAGGAGTTCGAGGTTTCTGTGAGCTGGGCTGACACCATGGCACTCTAGCCCAGGCAACAGAGTAAGACTCTGTCTCAAAAAAAAAAAAAAAAAAAAGAAAAGGGCAAAAGATTTGAATAGACATTTCACCAAAGAAGAAATACAGATGACAAATAAGCACACAAAAGTACACTTCACATCATTCATCATTAGCAAAGTAATACTACAATGAGATAAAATACATGTCTATTAGAATCACTAAAATTAAAAAGAGTGACCTTATCCAAGTATTAGCAAGGATGCAGAGCAACTAGACTTTTTATGCATTGCTGATGGGAGTTCATGATAGTACAGCCACTACATTTTGGCAATATACTGGAGGAAAAATATCTTTTTCTCTACCAATCCTAGTTTCATGGCTGAGGCCCCTGTAACAAAAGCCAGATTAACAAGAGAAAATCATACAAGTTTATCCAATACAGTTTTACATATGAAGACTCGGCTGGGCGAGGTGGCTCACGCCTGTAATCCTAGCTCTCTGGGAGACCGAGGCAGGTGGATCGTTTGAGCTCAGGAGTTCGAGACCAGCCTGAGCAAGAGCGAGACCCCGACTCTACTAAAAAAAAAAAAAAGAAAAAAAAAGAAATGAAGACTCAAACAAACAGGTAAACCTGAGTATATTGTATAGTAGGTCTGATGAAAAGTAGACGGTCATGGAGAAATATGATAGGAGGACAAAAGGGTATGACCTAATGGTAATGAACTAGGAAACTTAGCAAGGCCTATTTGTTCAGATTCCCTTCTTCTTCAGAGATAGGGGTGTTCCTTTCCTCCAGGTTTAGGGAAGACACCTCTCACTTGAATGTCTTATGACATGCTTTAGGGGAAAAGGGCAGGGGAAGGTGAAAGTGACCTTTAGAATCACTAAAATTAAAAAAGAGAGACCTTATCCAAGTCTTTATATGCTGTTTTCTCAAATGCCACAGTCCTATATTTTGAAGTAAAATGTTCTGAACCCCACTGGCAGTTTTTTATAAAGCTAGATATATACTTACCATATGACCCAGTAACCCAACTCCTAGGTATTTACCCAAGAGAAATGAAAATGTATGTTCATGCAAACACTTGTATGTAAATGTCTATAGCAGCTTTACTAATTATCACTCAAAGAAGGGAACAACCCAAATGTCTATCATCTGGTGAATGGATAAACAAATCGTGACACATCCATGCAATGGAATATTACTTGGCAATAAAAAGTAATGAACTACAACAAGGATGAATCTCAAAAGCATTATGCTAAATGGAAGAAGTCAGAACTACAAGGCTATACACTGTATGATTCCACGTATATGACATTCTAGAATAGGAAACATTATGGGAGTGGAAAATAGATCAGTGGTTGCCAAAGGCTGGGCATGGGGCCGGGCACAGTGGCTCACGCCTGTAATCCTAGCACTCTGGGAGGCCGAGGCGGGCAGATTGCTCAAGGTCAGGAGTTCAAAACCAGCCTGAGCGAGACTCCGTCTCTACTATAAAAAAAATAGAAAGAAATTAATTGGCCAACTAATATATATAGAAAAAATTAGCCAGGCATGGTGGCTCATGCCTGTAGTCCCAGCTACTCGGGAGGCTGAGGCAGGAGGATTGCTTGAGCCCAGGAGTTTGAGGTTGCTGTGAGCTACGCTGACACCACGGCACTCACTCTAGCCTGGGCATCAAAGCGAGACTCTGTCTCAAAAAAAAAAAAAAGGTTGGGCATGGAGGGAGGGGACTGACTACAAAGGAGAATAAGAGAACTTTTGGGGTAATGAAAATATCCTATAGTTTGATTGTGTTGTCTGTGACATAATAGTATGTTTGTCAAAATTCATTGAACTGTACTTTATAAAGGAAAATGTTATTGCATAAAAATTATACTTCAATGAATCTCACTTTTTAAAAAGCTAGTCATATTAGTGAACTTGAGGTAGAGAGGAGATCTATCAGACTTTTCTTCTTTAGCTTTTCTTCCATAATGATGGTATGCATGGTTGCAGGAAGGGTCTCACATGCATGAAGGACCTCTGGCCTTGCCCTGCTTGCCAGAATGCTGGAGTTTATCTTTTGGGTCGCAGTAGGGCAAAGGTGATATAGAGAAGAATGAGGGACAGGGAGGAGAGTTAGCATAGCACAGCAGTTTAGAGCACAGGTCTTGGCATCAAGACCCATGTGGATTCAAATCCTAGCTTTGCTATCTCTGAGCTATGTGACTTAGGGTAACCCACTTAATGTCTCTGAGCCTCAGTTTCCTCATTTGTAAGACAAGAACAATAATACCCAGCTATTTCCCAGGGTACCTGAGAAGCTCAAACAAGCTAATATATGCAATAAAGAGTTAGTGTATACGGCTGGGCACGGTGGCTCATGCCTGTATTCCTAGCACTCTGGGAGGCCGAGGCGGGAGGATCGCTCAAGCTCAGGAGTTCAAAACCAGCCTGAGCAAAAGTGAGACCCCGTCTCTACTAAAAATAGAAAGAAATAAATTGGCCAACTAAAAATATATAGAAAAAATTAGCCGAGCATGGTGGCACATGCCTGTAGTTCCAGCTACTAGGGAGGCTGAGGCAGGAGGATCGCTTGAGCCCAGGAGTTTGAGGTTGCTGTGAGCTAGGCTGACGCCACAGCACTCTAGTCCGGGCAACAGAGTAAGACATTATCTCAAAAAAAAAAAAAAAAAAGGAG